>CM075977.1:60460666-60597223 GCA_038087875.1 Malacoraja senta | reverse complement strand
CATGCCTACTTTCAATGACTGGTGTACCATGACACCTAGGTCTCGTTGAATCTCCCCTTTTCCTAATCAGCCACCATTCAGATAATAGTCTACTTTCTTGTTTTTGCCACCAAAGTGGATAACCTCACATTTATCCACATTATACTGCATCTGCCATGCATTTGCCCACTCACCCAACCTATCCGTCACCTTGCAGCCTCCTAGCACGTCATGAATTCTTGTTCTCCTATTCACGTCATGAATTCTTGTTCTAAGCAATCCTTAAGTGGTGTCATTGGACTCATTTTAATGGCCTCAGCTGAAGTCAGAGTGCATCTACGTCCACAACAAAGACGGGAGAACATACAAAATTCCATACAGACAGCACCCGTAGTCAGGATCGAATGCAGATCTCTGGCGCTGTAAAGCAGCAACTTTACCGCTGCACCATTGTGCTGCTCCATGCCAACTCTTCAGTTGCATCTGCAGTTTCTTCGATCTTCACATTGTGCTCTTATTCATACAAACATCGGCTTCACTGATGGTTTATAGTTTTGCAGCTGAAGAAAAGAGCAAGGAGTTTCCAATTTCCTCATTGGGTCTACCCCAAAGTTGTTGGTTACTCTCAGAGGGAGTAATGACTCTATTTAGGTTTAATCCAGCTCCTGTCTGGGTACCATTCAAATGCTGAGATGGCCTTCAATTCCTTCAGTAGTGCATTAAGATTTTGATGTCTTGGGAAATCCATTTGCTCCTGAGACCATTGCACATTATCCAACAGAAATCTAATGTCACATTAGACTCAGTAGATCAGCAGGGCATGAGGCTTGTGGCAGGTCTGACTGCTGAATTTGGGTGAGGGGAGAGATTCAAGTGATCAGGGGCAGGGTTCATGTGGTCAGTGAGTGGGGGCAGCACAAATTGTGTACTAGGAAGAAGAGAATTAGTAGTGTGGGAGTGGGCAGAGGCTTGAAGATGTGCAGCAAATAACTTAAAGGATCTACCTGAGTCAGGTTCCTAGTGCCATCCTGTGACCTCCTTTATGGGTAGCCCAGAGATGGTGCCATCCACTCCAGCGATGTCAGCGATGGCAGCCTCACCCACATTCTGTCTGTCTTTTCGCCTTTTTTGTTATTTTTAGTATGTTTTAAAAAGTATTAGATTTAGTGGGACCCGTTGGGTCCCTGTCACACAGGAGGCTTGGTCCCCCAACACAATATTCCACCACTCACCCAGCCCCCAACTGCACAGGCGCAGCTCATTTCCCCTCATCCCTAGCACACTCTCCCCCTCCTCCCACCCTCCTCTCTTCCCCTCTCCTCTCCCCTCCTCCAATCCCTCCCTCACCTCTCTCTCCCTCTCCTTTCCCCTAACCCTCAGTCACTCCCTCCCTCCCTCCATAACTCCTCTCCCTCCCTACCCCCCTCCTATCCCTCTATCCTCCACCCCCCCCCCACTCCTCACCTCCCTCTATCCCCCACTATCCCTCCTCACCTCCCCCACTGCCCTCCTCTCCCTCTATTCCCCACTCCCTACCTCCCCCACTCCTCCTCCTCTACTCCCTCCCTCCTCTCCCTCTATCCCCCACTATCCCTCCTCCACCTCCCCCACTGCCCTCCTCTCCCTCTATTCCCCAATCCCTCCCTCCTCTCCCTCTACTCCCCCACTCTCCCTCCTCACCCTCTTCTTTTCCCTCTCCTCCTATCCTCCCCCAATCCCTCCCTCACCTCTCCTTTTCCATACCCTCAGTCCCTCCCTCCATAACTCCTCTCCCCTCCCTACTCCCCTCCTCTCCCTCTATCCCCTCTCCTCATACTCCCCATACTCCCTCCCCAGGATCTCGCTCCTCTCCCTTCTTGGCATTCCCCGGAGGAGCATCAGCCGTCAGTGCCCTTAGAGCCAGGCCGCAGATCCTCGGCTCGGCCCGGAAGCACCAGCAGTGAAGGCCGCGCCGGCGTGTGGGCGGGGGCGTAAACGGGTGGGGGGAGAGCTCAGAGAAAATATGGGGAAGAGCCATGGGAGAGAGAGGGGTATCACGGGGGAGGGGGCAGGAGCCAGCGAGGGGGGACCATAAGGGAAGGGTCTGGAGCTGCAGGGTGTTGTGATGGCGGTGCGTTTGGGACTGACAATGGGTGCTGGACGCTATACTCCGCCGGGATCAGACTTTCCGCTTTCCGTTTGCCGATATCTCCGACACTGCGCCGGGCCAGGCTGGGTTGGGCCCGGCCGCTTCTGGTCCCTCTGACAATTGTGTCCAGTTGGAGACCTCTGCCGGCCACCCGCAGCGTCCCTCAGCTCCAGTACGTTGCGGACGACACAACCCTGATTGGACTTATCCAGGATGGGGAGGAATCTGCCTACAGACAGGAAGTGACACAGCTGGCGTCCTGGTGCCAGGCAATGATGGTCCAATTCTATACGGTCATCGTAGTCTTTCCTCACATTCTCCATCTTGGTCTGGTTTGACTCAGCTACCAAGCACGACATCTGGAGGCTGCAGCAAATCGTCCGATCAGCTGAGAAGGTTATTGGCTGCAACCTTCCCTCCATTGACGTTGAAGCGAGTGGGTAAGATCATTTCTGATCCTCTCACCCTGGCCACGAACTCTTTGAATCACTTCCCCTCTGGAAGGCAACTCTGGACTGTCAAAGCTGCCACAGCCAGACATAAAAATAGCTTTTTTCCACAAGTAGTAGCTCTACTCAATAACCAAAAATCTGTAGCCTCCTTTTGCTCTGGTATTTTAATTAATTCACATGTTTAATCAATAATGTTTTATTATTAATATTTAATGTTTTTTGTGTCATTCCTAACTGTCACTGTATGTCATGTTGTCACTTGCAGGCGGAGCACCAAGGCAAATTCCTTGTATGTCAATACTTGGCCAATAGACTTATTCATTCATCATTCCTTCAGTAACGCTCAGGAAGGGGCGGACCTGCCCGGGGAGTGACAGGCAAAGGGACAAATCCGCGCGGCGCTGACTGGCAGGAGAGGAGATCGATCTGCGCACGCGCGGCTTTTACAATTTTTAAACCTCGCTTACTTTTACAATATACTACCGATCCGAATGAAACTTGTTGCACTCACAGCACAGGAGAACGGTGAGTTAGATGATGACAAATCGTAGTGCTATCGCGTACCGTTTTTGCGCAAATAGAAAAACCGTGCAAACCGGAAGAGCACAAGATCAGAGTTTTAGTTATGTACTAGACTAAGTGGGACCCATTGGGTCCCATGTTCACACGGGGAGGGCTGGTCCCCAACGCAATTCCAATATTGGTGGCCAGGTTGGGGGGGGGGCGTTTCTGGAGCACTAGTTTGGGTGTTGTGCGCCGAAGGGACTGGTTTCCAGAGGGATAGTATGGACATTGTAAGCCAAATGGATTCTTGGGCTCGCAGGTCAGTCACTCAGGCCTGGTGGGCTGGCAGCTCAGTCACTCAGACCTGGTAGGCTGGCAGCTCAGTCACTCAGACCTGGTGGGCTGGCAGCTCAGTCACTCAGGCCTGGTGGGCTGGCAGCTCAGTCACTCAGGGCTGGTGGACTGGCAGTTCACTCACGGTTATTCCTTGAAATTCCATTTCAAGCAGTGTGCAGGCCACCAAATTCAATTTCATAGCATTTCAAGCAGAGTGCAGTACACCAAATTCAAATCCAATGTCATACCATTTTAGCAGAGTGCAGGCTACCAAAATTCAAATGTAATTTCATACCATTTCAAGCAGAGTGCAGGCCACTAAATTCAAATGCAATTTCATACCATTTCAAGCAGAGTGCAGGTCGCCAAATTCAAATGCAATATCATACTATTTGGGCTTTATACTCCTGGCCCCCAGAAGGGGTGTTATCTTCATCATGGTGATTGACAGACGAGAGGACCAATCAGCTGATCTCAAGATTTTTAACATTCATAACTTTTTTAATTTTCATCGATCGGAAAAATTCTCGGGGCTGACTGTGAGTAAGAAGGCCAAAAATCATAGCGATATATGTTAGCGTTTTTTCTAAAATCAATATACAGCGCAAACAGGAAGTGGTCAAGATTGGATGGATGGATGGATGGATGGATGGATGGATGGATGGATGGATGGATGGATGGATGGATGGATGGATGGATGGATGGATGGATGGATGGATGGATGGATGGATGGATGGATGGATGGATGGATGGATGGTGTTAACGTTCTCTGGTTTGTTTTATGTCAGGGTCGGTCAGGGGGATTTTTTTTTCAATCTCTTACCTTGCCGGAAATGCAATTTTTTTCCGGATCGTATCTCCGGTCGCTCTGCGGCCTAACATCATGGATCTGGAGGCCTTGCTCGAACTGCCTTTGAGCCCCACCACGGGGCCGTGGACTTATAATCGGAGCCTGTGATCCCTTGCCTGGGATCGACGCCTGTGGATTTCAATATCGCGGAGCTCGCAGTCTCGGGTAGAGACTGATGTCGGGAAGCTGCAAGCCTGAGGAGGTTCGACCAGCCCCGACTCGGGAGTCCGATCGCTGCGTGCGTGGAGCTGGGATCCCCCCCCCAATGCAGGAGCTTGATCGCCCCGATGCGAAGGGCTCGACCGCTGGTTGCGGGAGCCAAGATCGCCCCGACAATGGAAGGTTTGAGTGCCCTAACAGCGGGAGAACAAAGAATGGAAGAAGATTGAACTTTTTTTGCCTTCCATCACAGTGAGGAATGTGGGAATCACTGTGGTGGATGTTCATGTTAAAAATTAATTTGGGTGTCTTGTTGCCCTTTATTGGTATGACTGTATGGCAATCTGAATTTCACTGTACCTTAATTGGTACATGTGACAATAAACTAACCTTGGAACCTTGAAACCTTGAAACTTGCATCCACGCACGTGAAAATTATTGCTATTTTAATTGTAGCAGTAACAATTAACTTTCCTTGTTCTGATAAATTATCAAATTAATTCCTGAATTCATCAATCATTTGCCACAATGTTAACAAATTATTTATCAACCATATGATTACCCTAGGTTTGTTCCTCTATCATACTAATATCCTTCTTCACAATATAATTGTTGGTTCCTTAAACTGCAGTCTCATCCAGTTATCCTGCACTACTGCTGAACGTTAGGTCCGACAAATTCCACTCTGCTCTCAGATTGATCCAATCTGATCTGCTTTGGTCCCTTATTACATAGCACATTCTATCCCATATATTTTTCTTAAAAGGACTTTCACATCAATGCTAAAGTTGATTCTGTGCGTGTGTGCGCGTGTGTGTGCGTGTGTATTTTCTCCACCTTATATAGTATACAGTGTGTTTCCCTTTGAATGCAAATGTTTATTTTATTAATTTTCAGTATATCAATATGAATGATAAGGTTAGACTCTATTGTACATCACTAGGTTCTTCCCAAACTAATGGCCCCCATGGTCACATTTTGTGTTAGTCTTCAAATGCATGCTTCATATGCATGCTCCACACAAGTGCTTTGGTTATGATGCAGAGTTTAGGAGCTGTATCTTTAGTTGCTAGCCCTGTTACTTGTTTCCAATGCTCTGTTTTGTTACAGTGACAGAAATATAGAATGAAGACAAGATCAATGAAGCCCGGAGAGTGGGTGCTGACATGTACAATGCAATGTCTACGATTAGGTATCTGGATGTTGTGAAAGAAGAGCCCCTTTCCATTCTGGTAGAGGCAGAGTATATGCAGGGCCGGATTTACGTATAAGCTAGACAAGCTTAAGCTTAGGGCCCGAGATCTAGGGGGGCCTACTCACCTCGCTGCCTCACCGGACCCGTCAAACCTCGCCGCCCCACCAACCATCTGCCCACCTTTGCTACTACTCTTTGCCCGCTGACCCTCGACACACCACCGCCCTGCAGCAGCCCGCAGCCGTCGCCTTACCTGAATCCTGGACTCAGCACCGGGCCTGAAGCTTCCACGCTGCAGACTCCAACTCCCCTGGGTTTGACTGCGCTGGGTCCTAGTGCTAGCCCACCCCCCAACCCTGGTAACCTCAGTGGCTGTTCCACTGGGTCTTCCCCATTACCCTCAAACCATGTGACCCCAGCTCTTCCCCACCCACACTACAGTCCTCATACCTCCCTACCCCCTGACCACCCACCACCCCTCCACCAGACATTGCCTCGGCCTCAGTCCACTCACCTGCCTTCCTCCAGACCCAACCCCGATCACTGCCATGTGTTCACCATCCCCCCTGACCTCCCCCACTCTGATACAGAACGGTCTGTCCTCAGCAGAGACCTTAACTTTGTCCCCCTCCGTCCCCACCTCGATGAGTTCGGCGCCGCCGTGATTTGGAGCTCTTCTTCCGTCGCCTCCGCCTCACAGCGTTCTCCATGGGAAGGAGTCCTCGCCCCCATTGATGATCCCTTTTCCCACCTCCAATGGACCCCCTCCTCTAGGACCCCACCTCATGGCCATTGGTACAATGAAATTTGGGGGTCACCATCCAACGTCGGAACGGGAGAACATTCTCAGCGGCTTGGATTTCCGAATCGGCCTCTTCCTACTGGAGACCGCGGCTCCCGAAGTCCACAGGCTGAGCTGGGTGGAGATTCACGCTGGCGGCCCTCGGCAAAGTGTTCCCAGGGCTCCGTGATATTAAAATCAGCGCGGCCCGAGGCTGGGAGCTCCGCAACCCACAGCTCCGTGAAGTTGAAGCAGCAGGGCCAACACTCCAGAGCTTCAAACGGCGATCCAGGTAAAGCATTGCACGCTCCGCGGTGAATCTAATATGGATTTAAAACCAACTGTTTAATGACAACATACAGTAGGATCTAAAAGCGTCACACTGTCACTGTCGGGTAGTCATGGTCCTCTAGTCATGGAGGTGGGGGATTGGGGGGGAGGGGGGCCTCACAAGTGAAATAGCTTAGGGCCTCTCTTCATCTAAATCCGGCCTTGAGTATATGTGAACATGGACAGGAAAGATTTAGAGGGATATGGGCGAAACACAAGCAGGTGGGACTAATTCAATTTGGGCAGTTTGGTCAACATGGGCAAGTTGGCCTGAAAGGCCTCTTTGTGCTGTATGCTCTTTGACTATGTCATGAATTAATTTTCTGTAAGCGAAGTGAACCTTACATAGATTAATCACTGCCAATTTTGTCAAGGAGCTGAATAATTTTTAATCTCTATGCTTCAAATATAAGAATTTTACTCATGTTTAAAGGCCTGGCCCCACTATCACTGATAATCATCTCAACTAATTCCCTCCATCCTTCAAATTCGAGCCACTGATGCAAGTTTCCACCCTTACTGTTAATGCCTTCAGTCCACTGCCTCTTCCCACGTCCTTATCTCTCTTTCTTTCAGGTCCTTTGTACAATCTAACTCTTTGAACAAACTTTTGGTAATCTATCTTCAATTGTTCTCTTTGAATGACTAAGTTTCTTTATTTTAATTCAGTCCCAATGAAGTACTTTTGGACTTTACCTACAATGAAGGTAAACTATAAATATTGTTTAATGTTATTATCTTATCTTAATAAGTTATTACTACACTTCCTAATAACTAAATCAGCTTCACCATTGATACTAAGTATGCTTCTCAGCCTTAGAATACTGAAGTAGATTATTCTTAATTATTGAATCACGATCTGTTAAAACCAGCACTGATTAATAATACAGAAAAACCTCAGCTGGAGATTGGAACAACAAACGTTTAATTTCTGCCTTTTACACACCAATGGAGCCTAAGGCCCTAATTTGCTCATCCACCACCTCTGCAGTCTTGCTAATGATTTTGGAACATGCTGTCTTCCCAGATGCTTAGAAAATAAAACCCTGCCTTCATTTATTTTATAGTTTCTTTGAACAGGCTTAAGTGTAAAGATGCTGATATTTATTGGAGGAGAAGGAGGAAAGCAAAAATAGGCCAAAAAGCTAGGTAAGGCCAGATCTGTGCTACTTGAGATTATATCAGTTCAGTTTATTGTCCCAAGTAACTGCAGATACTGGATTGAGAAAAACACAAAGTGCTGGAGGAACTCAATGAATCAGGTAGCATCTGTGGTGAGCTTGGATAGGCACATCAACCCCCCCACCTGCTGAGTTACTGCAGCATTTGTGTATATCTTGGGTGTAAACCAGCATCTGCATCTGCTTCCCTTTTCCAGGTTTCTTTTCCCTACCACAGTCAGTTTGAAAAAGGGTTCCAACCCAAAACATCTCCTATCCATTGCCTCCACAGATGCTGCCTGACCTGTTAAATTAGTAGAACCAGACATTAAGACAGGCAGCTTCTCAACCACAGCTTAAATTGTCTGGGTGGAGGAGCTCCAGGGTCATTGGTGAAGTTCATCTCACCCTCCTACACCACCATCTCTCCACTTCCCTGCAACAAAAACACTTGAGCAACTGAAGGAGTGATACTCCACTAAAACAATTAATAATATCTGTGGCACAGTGGTGCACCTTCTGCCTCACAGCACCAGAGACCCAGGCTCGATCCTGACCTCAGATGCTGTCTGTGTGGAGCTTGCACGTTCTCCCTGAGACCGTGTGGATTTCCACCAGGTGCTCCAGTTTTCTCCCACATCCCAAAGATGTGCAGTTTTGTAGATTAATTGGTTTCTGTAAAATAATGTTCCTGGTGTGCAGGAAGTGGATGAGAAAGTAGGATAACATAGAACTAGTGTGAGCAAGTGATTGATGGTTGGCATGTTCTCAATGGACCGAAAGGCCTGTTAACATATTGTATCATTCAATCGATTCAATCAATCACTCTATCAGAAATATGGAGACAAATTTAGGGATAATTAATTTTTATGATAATCTTTGATGATAATCTTTTGATAATCTTTTCAACATTCATGCAGTTATTGTCACACTTTTGGCGTCAGTTAACCCATCAAGGGCATGTTTGAATTTGGAAATTCTTCCAATCTATATGGCTTGTTCCAAACGAGCCATCCAAGGGGCTTCAAAGCTAGTTCCATTTGGCATATATATGTCATTGCCTTTGATGTGCCAAGTTCTTCTGAGGACCACAAGAATAAAATAATGCTGTGAAATACCAACAAAACATTATTTGTGCGTTGAATCTGTTCAACAACTGCTGCTGTTACATTGTCTGCATATCTTATGTTCAATGATTTCAGAATTAAACTTGCTTTGTAATTATAAATTCAATTTCACAGTGGTTTTGACGCAAAAGACTGGCATTGCTAAAGCTAAGCAATACAAAATCCACAGATATGAAAATGCCTAATTCTATACAAGGACAAAGGTTGCAACAAATAGACTTCAGGTTAGATTTCAATCATAGTGAAGCTGCACTGAGTTCAGCAAAATAAACAATGCAGCAGCATAAAGCTAGCAATGCGTACGTAGAAACATAGAAACATAGAAAATAGGTGCAGGAGTAGGCCATTCGGCCCTTCGAGCCAGCACCGCCATTCAACATCATCATGGCTGATCATCCAAAATAAGTACTCCGTTCTGGCTTTTTCCCCATATCCCTTGATTCCCTTAGCCCTAAGAGCTAAATCTAACTCTCTCTTGATCACATCTAGTGAATTGGCTGCCACTGCCTTCTGTGGAAGATAATTCTACAGATTCACAACTCTCTGGGTGAAAAAGTGTTTCCTCATCTCAGTCCTAAATGGCCTACCCCTTATTCTTAAACTGTGACCACTGCTTCTGGACTCCCCCAACATTGGGAATATTTTTCCTGCATCTATCCTGTTCAATCCTCTAAGAATTTTATATGTTTCTATAAGATTTCCTCTCCTCCTTCTAAATTCCAGCCCAGTCGACCCATTCTTTCATCATATGCCAGTCCCGCCATCCCGGAAATTAACCTGGTGAAACTACGCTGCACTCCCTCAATAGCAATAATGTCCTTCCTCAAATTAGGAGATCAAAATTGCACACAATACTCCAGGTGCAGTCACACCAGGGCCCTGTACACCTGCAGTAGGACCTCCTTGCTCCTAAACTCAAATCCTCTCGCAATGAAGGCCAACATGCCATTGGGTTTCTTCACTGCCTTCTGTACCTGCATGCTTACTTTCAGTGACTGATATACAAGCACACCCAAGTCTCGTTGCACCTACCCTTCTGCTAATCTGACACCATTAAGATAATAATCTGCCTTCCTGTTGTTGCCACCAAAATGGATAACCTCATATTTATCCACATTATACTGCATCTGCCATGCATCTGCCCACTCACCCAACCTATCCAAGTCAACCTGCAGCCTCATAGCATCCTCCTCGCAGCTCACACTGCCACCCAGCTTTGTGTCATCAGCAAACTTAGAGATGTTACATTTAATTCCCTCGTCTAAATCGTTAATATATATGGTAAACAAGTGGGGCCCAGCACTGAGCCTTGCAGCACCCCACTAGTCACTGCCTGCCATTCTGTAAAGGACCCGTTAATTCCTACTCTTTGCTTCCTGTCTGCCAACCAGTTCTCTATCCATGTCAATACCCTACTCCCAATAACATGTGGTCTAATTTCTTGTGTGGGACCTTGTCAAAGGCTTTTTGAAAGTCCAGATACACCACATCCACTGGCTCTCCCTTACCCATTCTACTTGTTACATCCTCAAAAAATTCCAAAAGATTAGTCAAGCATGATTTCCCCTTCATAAATCCCTGCTGACTTTGACTGATCCCGTCACTCCTTTCCAAATGCGCTGTTATAACATCTTTAATACTTGACTCCAGCATCTTCCCCACTACCGATGGTCTATAATTCCCCGTTTTCTCTCTCCCTCCTTTCTTAACAAAGTGGGGTTACATTGGCTACCCTCCATTCCACAGGAACTGATTCAGAGTCGAGAGAACATTGAAAAAAGTTCACCAATGCATCCACCTCCTTGA
The DNA here is from genome assembly GCA_038087875.1 of Malacoraja senta. NCBI lineage: Eukaryota > Metazoa > Chordata > Chondrichthyes > Rajiformes > Rajidae > Malacoraja > Malacoraja senta. Next base: position 60,586,416 of record CM075977.1, on the reverse strand, counting down.
GTACTTTGGGATCCAGACCATCAGGCCCTGGGGATTTATCTGCCTTCAGTCCCAACAGTTTAGCTAACACCATTTTATGACAAGATCCTCGGTCCCCTAGTATTTCCGGGAGATTGTTTGTGTCTTCCTCAGTGAAGACAGAACCAAAGTACTCGTTTAACTGTTCTGCCATTTCCTTGTTTCCCAATATAAATTCAGCTGTCTCTGACTGTAAGGGACCTACATTCGTCTTCACTAATCTTTTCCTTTTAACATACCTGTAGGAACTTTTACAGTCAGTTTTTATATTCCCCACAAGCTTTCTTTCATGCTCTTTTTCCCCCCTCTTAATTAACCCCTTTGTCCTCTGTCGAGTTCTAAATTTCTCTCTGTCCTCTGGTTTGCCGCTTTTTCTGGCCAATTTATATGCTTCTTCCCTCATCAGCCACAGTTTTATTTTTTCACCAGACACGGATGAACAATTTCTGGAGTTCATCCATACGGTCTTTAAATCTTCGCCATTGCAACTCCACTGTCAACCCTTTAAGTATAATTTGCCAGTCTATCCTAGCCAATTCCGGTCTCATACCTTCAAAGTCTCCTTTATTCAAGTTCAGGACCCTAGTCTGAATAAACCGTGTCATTCTCCATTCTAATGCAGAATTCCACCATATTACTGTTGCCCAAGGGGCCTTGCACAACAAGATCGTTAACTAATCCTTCTTCATTACACAATACCTAGTCTAGGATGGCCTGCCCTCTAGTCAGTTTCTCTACATATTGGTTTAAAAACCCATCCCGTATACATTCCAGGAAATCCTCCTCCTCAGCACTATTACCAATTTGGTTGGCCCAATCTATATGTAGATTAATGTCACCCATGATAACCACTGTACCTTTGCTACACGCATCCCTAATTTCCTGCTTGATGCTATCCCCTACCTCCCTACTGCTGTTTGGTGGTCTGTATACCACTCCAGCAAGCGTTTTCTGCCCTTGGCTATTACGCAATTCTACCCATACTGATTCTACAGCATCCAAGCTAATGTCTCTCCTTGCTATTGCCAATACGATAAAGGAAATAGAAAGCAACCAACTGAGGAATCTGTTTGGTGAAAGTTTCCTGCACGCTTCCATCACAAGTATATCCTTCCTTAAATAGAAAGACCAGACGTATACACAATATTCCAGATGTAACTTGTAACACATTTAAGGGTGGTATGTGTATGGAACAAGCTGCCAGATGAGGTAGTTGAGGCTGGGACTATTCCAGCATTTAAGAAGCAGTTAGACAGATATATGGATAGTACAAGTTTAGAGAAATATGGACCAAACGCAGGCAGGTGGGCCTAGTGTAGCTGTGACATGTTGGCCGGTGTGGGAAAGTTAGGCCAAAGGGCCTGTTTCCACAGTGCATCACTCTATGACTATGTAGTCTCACTAGGCCAGTATGTAGGTAGAAAAAGACATTAACACTCTTTTACTGAAATCCTTTTGCAATAAAGTTAATAAAGTTATAAAGCTAACACAATAAAGCTAACACACTGTTGCTTTTCTAAATGCTTGTTGTATCCAAAGGTTATCTTTCAGTGATTAGGCATCAGGAGTATGTAAGTATCTGTACAGCAACACTTTTCAATCTCTTGTCATTTGAAAAACACTCTAGTTATCAATTTTTGTGTGAAAAAGACTAACAGGTTTTTCCAAATATAATTAGCTTTACATGGATCCATGATGAATCTGCCCAATGTCATAATATTTTCCGAGCACCCTGCAACCATTTTGTAAACAGTACGTCATCTATATTTTAAAGAAAAATACAGAGCTTCTACTTTCTTTACAAAAGTGGACAAAATCACAAGCAGACAGAAGGCAAACATAACTATTGATCAAATTTACGGAACCCGCCCTGAAGACCTGGCTAACCCACTGTGGATTGAGGATCCACGGGAACGCACCAGTAAGCAGGCTGGCTGCGGGAGACGTTTCAGTGTCACAACGGCGATATAGGGCCCTGTAGCTGCTTGGGGATCGGCTGCTCCAAGAGATCGAGCACGTGAACCAGACACGGTCTACAGCGGTGGAACAGCAGCGGCGGAGTATACACTCCGTATACAATCTCAGTGTACTACTGTTATAAACTTGTACTGTATCTGAGCTGTTTATCTAATATGTATTTAAGTGCTTATGTATAGTGATACTAGTACTAAACTGTATACAAAAATGAATTTCACTGTACCACAGTACATGTGACAAATAAACTATCATACTACCATACCATACCATAATCTTTCTAACATTTCCTTATTCCTCCAAAGAATATACCCTCTGTACAGTACAAGGCGCTGGTCAGGCTGCATTTGGAATATTGTGAGCAACTTTTGGTTCCATATCTGAGGAAGGATGTGCTGACTCTGGAGGGGGTCCAGAGGAGGTTTACAAGAATGATCCCAGGAATGAGTAGACTAACCTATGATGCGTTTCTGGGCACTGGGCCTGTACTCGCTGGAGATTAGAAGATTGAGGGGGGACCTCATTGAAACATACAGAATAGTAAAAGGCTTGGATAGAGTGTATGTGGAGAGGATGTTTCCACTAGTGGGAGAGTTTAGATGTCATAGCCTCAGAATTAAAGGATGTTCTTTTAGGAAGGAGAGGAGGAGAAATTTCTTTAGTCAGAGGGTGGTGAATCTGTGGAATTCTTTGCCACAGAATGTTGTGGAGGCCAAGTCAGTGGATATTTTTAAGGCAGAGATAGATTCTTGATTAGTACATGTGACTGAGGTTATGGGGAGAAGACAGGAGAATGGGGTTAGGAGGGAGAGATAGATTAGCCATGATTGAATGGCAGAGTAGATGTGATGGGCTGAATGGCCTAATTCTACTCCTATCACTTATGACATTATGACACCCCTTTCCACAGCACCTTCCCATTCAGTGGGAGGACATACAACACCTGTACTTTTACCTCATCATTTCCTATCATTCCTGGTTCAAAACAGTCCTTAATGGTGAAGTTGTGATTTACATACATCTCCTCTAATTTGGTGCATTGTAGAAAATGACAACATTTTGAGTGGAACAATGGCGCAGCTGGTAGAGGACCACCTCACATCTCCAGCATCCTAGGTTCAATCCTGACCTCGGTGCCGTCTACGTGGAATTTGCACATTTTCCCTGAGACCATGTGAATTTCCTCGAGGTATTCTTGTTTTTCTTCCGTATGTCAATGATGTGCAGGTTGACAGCTTAATTATGATTGGTAAACTGCTCCTTGCGTGTGGATGTGAGGTGAGTTGATAAAATTATGGGGAGAATAGATTACAGACAAAATGAATGGGGAGTAAGATTGCTCCATGAGCTGACATAGATTGGAAGAAATGACCTCCATCTAAGTCAAAAGGACAAATGTATATGGTGTATATATGTATATATATATATTGAATTCCATGCTCATAATGTGGTTTAATATACATGGACAAAAAGTACAGATTTGTCGAGCAGTTTGCAAAACACCTCTGTTCCGTCTGCAAAGGTGAACCTGACTTTCAGTGCCTGTCACTTTAATTCTTCATCCCATTCCCATTCTGAACTCCATCAGTAATGTCTTTCCTATATCAACAAAGCCCAAAGTAAGTTTGAGGAAAAGACCTTCACTCAGGGCATATTGCAGCCTTGGGTCTAAATATTGAAATCAACACTCTGCCTGTTGGTATCCATTCTACTGGAAGATATCTTCCAACATTACACTATCAGTACACTTTGACTTTGAAGAAGTGTCTCGACCCGAAAGTCACCCATTCCTTCCATCCAGAGATGCTGCCTGTCCCACTGAGTTACTCCAGCAATTTGAGTCTATCTTCGGTGTCTGATGATAGTCTACACCTGTTATCATCTTTTGTGGTTATTAGTATGAGGGTAATAGTTATTAGTAGAGCCAGAATGTTTAGGCACTAAAAAACTCTGAAATAGACAGGCAAAAAGGCAAAATAAAATTACAAAAAAGGCACGAAAAGGGCATTTATTTACAAAAAAGGGCATAACAAGGCATTTATTTCCACCACCAAAATATGGTTAAAAATAATAATATAAAGGTATACTACATTAAATGACCAAAGTTGCCTGGTTGCACATAATTACTAGCATCTTTTTCAAATTATCTGGTGGTAAACTATGCCGTCTGTCAGACAGAATATACTTCAGTTGTGAAAAACTTCTTTCTACCCCAGCTGAGGTCATTGGTGCATACTCGAAACAAGCTACAGACTCTATATTCATGTCGATATATTGTGCATTACAACTACCTTTGAGAACTTTAGCTATGTTTTGTATTTCTTCAAGATTTTTGTTAGCTAAAATCACTCTCTCACATTTCCCTTGTATGTCTTTGCTTGCATCGCCAAGAACTTTATGAATATCGTCAGTTACTTTGTTGAAAACCTGCAAGTTATTCACTAATGTTTTGCCACGTTTCTCAAGGGAAGTGGTAACTTGTGGGACGTTTGCAAAATTGGAAGCAATAAACACAAGATCTCGGGGGAGGGACTTTTTCTGCATGATTTCACTGACGATCCTGACTGCAGCAGATTCCTCTTCTTCAAAACAGTTGACGATTTATTTATTCTTTTCAAAATTTGCAGCATAGTAGAGTACAGCAGAGAGCCATGTACCCCACCTAGTCAAAACGGGCTGAGGAGGTAGCGGAATCCCGGGTGCCATTTCCTTGAACAACTGCACACGTGCCGGTGCTTTGAGGAAGATTTTTTTGACATTGGAAACTAGCTACGTATGTACTTGGCAATTCTATGAAGTCAAGTCAAGTCAAGTCAAGTCACATTTATTTATATAGCACATTTAAAAAACAACTCTCATTGGCCAAAGTGCTTTACATTTGTTATAAGAATAGCACAACAAAACAAACTACATACATATATACATGTAGCCCTCACTCAGAGGACGTCAGGAAAGGCTTGGGAGTATAGATACGTCTTTAGTCTTGACTTAAAAGAGTCAATGGAGGGGGCAGTTCTGATGGGAAAGGGGATGCTGTTTCACAGTCTAGGGGCTGCAACCGCAAAGGCGCGGTCGCCCCTGAGCTTATGCCTAGACCGTGGGATATTCAGCAACCCCAAGTCGGCCGATCTGAGGGGCCTGGAGGTGGAGTGGTGGGTGATAAGACTTTTTATGTAGGTGGGGGCAAGCCCATTGAGGACTTAGTAGACATGGAGGAGGATCTTGAAGTTTATACGGAACCGCACAGGGAGCCAGTGGAGAGAGGCCAGGATCGGGGTGATGTGGTCCTTTTTTCGGGTGCCCGTCAGGAGTCTCGCTGCGCTGTTTTTGACCAGTTGCAGGCGGGACAGGGAAGATTGGCTGATGCCAGTGTAAAGGGAGTTGCAGTAATCTAGGCGGGAGGAGATGAATGTGTGGATGATCTTTTCGAGGTCATCAAACTGGAGGAATTGTTTTATTTTAGCTATCGTCCGAAGCTGAAAGAAGCTAGCTTTACCACGGCATTGACTTGTTTGTCAAATTTCAGTGCTGAGTCAAATATCACGCCAAGGTTTTTGACGTGAGGTTTGAGTAGTGGGGTAAGGCTTCCAAGGCTGCCTGCTATCATTTTGATTGAGTCCGAGGGGTCGAGAAGGATGACCTCAGACTTACTCTCGTTTAGCCATCCAACACTTTATATCCTCGAGGCAGTGGGTAAGGTTAAGCAGATTTGATTGGTTTTGGGGCTTCAGGGGGAGATAGAGTTGTGTATTGTCTGTGTAGCAATGGAAGGAAATGCCGTGCCTTTTAATGACTTGGCCTAAGGGGAGCATATACAGGGAGAAGAGAATGGGGCCAAGGATGGAACCTTGTGGAACCCCACAGCAGAGATTAGCTGGGGAGGAGAAAGAGTTGCCTATGTTAGTCGAGAAACTCCTACCTTTGAGGCAGGAGATGAACCAGCTCAGGGCAGTGCCATCAATATCAACCCCATACCAGAGACGGTCAATTAGGATGGTGTGGTCGACAGTATCAAATGCTGCGCTGAGGTCAAGAAGGAGCAGAATTGCACAGTCGCCGGAGTCAACGGTGAGCAGTAGGTCATTGTGTACCTTCAACAAGGCAGACTCTGTGCTATGGTGAGCCCTGAAACCTGATTGGAAAGTTTCCAAGATAGTGTTTTGGTGAAGGTAAGGTATAAGTTGACTTAAAATTACCTTTTCAAGGGCTTTTCAGAGGAAAGGCAGTTTAGAAATGGGTCTGTAGTTGCTTGGCAAGGTGGGGTCAAGGTTAGGTTTTTTCAGGAGTGGTTGGACCACCGCATACTTGAAGCAGGTAGGTACAGTGCCAGTGGCCAGAGAGCTGTTGAAGATGGCGAGGATGCTGGGACCAGCTGTTGTAATGACGTCCTTTAGGAGGGCAGAGGGGACAGTGTTGAGAGGGCAGGTAGTAGGTTTCATGGTGGTGATCAGTTTTACAAGGGAGGGTAGAGTAACGGGTTGGAAACAGTCTCATTTTGAAGAGCAGACCAATGAGACAGCCAGGTCATGGGTGGGAGGGGAAATATTCGTTCTTATATTCTTTACCTTGCTGGTGAAAAATTTGGTAAATTCCTCGCACTTAGCAGGGGACCCAGTTTGGCTGGTGCTGGGGGCAGGACAGATGATGGAGGTGATGGTGCTAAAAAGGACCTTGGAATTTAGCGCGGTTTTGGAGATAAGGGTGGAAAAGTATTTAGTTCTTGCAGATTTTACTGCTTCCTGGTATTTGTCCAGATTATTTTTCAGGAGTTCAAAGGAAATTTGAAGCTTATCAGATTTGTACTTCCGTTCTGATTTTCTGCATTCTCTTCTTAGGGGTCTGGTGGTATCATTGAGCCACGGCTCGCCTTTAGGCTTAGGCTTTTTCATTTTAAGAGGAGCAACAGAATCCAGGACGGAAGAGCAGATATTATTGAATAAAGAAATTAGGTCGTCGGTACTGAGATGGGGGGTGGATGCCTCAATAGTGCAGATGTCGGGGCGGCTATGAGAGCCTCAGAGAACTTACTGGCCATCGTGGAGTTAACGTTGCGGGAGTAGCGAGCAGGGAGATGGGATTTTGAGGGAAAGAAAGGCAGAGATATATCAAATATAATAGCACTATGATCACAGGCAGGCATTAATAATATCTGTGTTACGAGTTGGGAGACCAGACGAAAGCACTAGGTCTAGTGTATGGCCAAGCTTGTGCGTGGGTCCAGTGGTGAGTAGAGACAGATTGAAGGACTCAACCAGGTTCATAAATTCACTCACAAGAGGATTAGTGGGACAGCAAACATGAATGTTAAAGTCACCAAGAATCAGGACCTGGTCAAATTTGGGCAACAAGCTAGCAATAAGATCACCAAATTGTGAGATAAAGTCCTTATGCATCTTTGGTGGGCGATACACAAGAACAATTAAAAGCGGACAGATTAGACCAACTATGATTAGTTGATGTTCAAAACTGGAGACCTGATCAGTGTTCAGAAGGCGGCAGTTGAAATTCTTCTTAAACACAGTGGCTAGACCCCCCCCCCCCCCCCTAGTCCTTGAGCTAAGCATGACAAATTCAGCATTTTGGGGAATAAAACTTTAAGTCACAAACAGAAGTACATTCTCGTGTTTTATACCTTCTGGCCAAAGTACAGCAAGTGAAGATGTAAACAACTGAGCAATAGTTGAGCTGTTTGACTTCCCCAATACTTCCAATGTCAACAAATACTCCTTTGATGGTTGACCTGCCTCCAGTGTACAGATGACCACATTGGCAACATATCTCCCCACATCATCGGTTGTCTCGCCTATTGGGATCCACATTTTGTTGCATGCAACTTCATCTCTAATTTTCTGCACAACAATGTTGAAGTTGCTGTCAACATAATTCTTCCATAATGATGGCTCGCTTGGTATATGTTCCTCTGTGTATTTCTCTAAAAAACCTCTGAGAGATTTGTTTTCCAATTTCCACAGTGGAATTCCAGCATCAATCAACGAAAACTCAGATTTGCGACTGGAGCCAGCAGTAAATGTAGTGAGGAGACAAGCTTGGGTATTTCATTTGGGTAGTCTGCACCCCAGTGGTATCAACATTGACTTCTCTAATTTTAGATACCCCTTGTCTTCTCCCTCCTCCCCTCCCCTTTCCAGCTCTCCTTCTAGTTCTACTGTCTCCGCCTCTTCCTTTCTTCCTCCCCCCACACCAGTCTGAAGAAGAGTCTCGACCCGGAACGTCGCCTATTCCTTCTCTCCAAAGATGCTGCCTCACCCGCTCTTTCTCCAGCATTTTTTGTCTACCTTCGATCTTACCAGCATCTGCAGTTTTTTCTTAAATAGATCTTGGAGAAAACTGAACCAGCGGGCAGCGGCACAAATGAATGAATGAATGACCAACGGTGGCGCCCCCAGTTTTGCCCGGTGGTGGAAGTTTTCTTGTAAGTTATATACTATGTTAACATGTTAATAATAACATTAATATTAATGTGTTAACATAGAAAACATCATTGTAATCACGGTACAACTAGAGAAAATAGCACGACCTAATAGCAAAATGGCAAAAAAAGGCTGATTTAGGCACTCGATTGTGAAAAAGGCATTATCCTGGTGAAATCATCAAAAAAGGCATAAAAAGGCACATGGCATTTATGGCAAAATTCTGGCTCTAGTTATTAGTATGAGGGTAATATCACTACAACACAGAAATCATTATGTAAGATGACTCCTGCTTGCATTAAGTCAGGAGTTGAGTGTTCATCCTTAATTAGCAGCCTCACGGTTTGAGACTGCCAAAGTCCTTGGTAGCGCAGCAAGAGACAAATGTACTTTTCTTCAGATTCCTTCAATAATGATATTTGCCTCCAGGACTGCAAAGATCTGGGTGAAAACTACTGTGCTAATCAAACCTCATCTCAGATCAATCGCAGTCTCACTGTGTTCTTGGAGTCACAGGATTAATTAATTCCACCCTTAGGCAGTCAATAAGCATAAAACTTTTACTAGCAAAGAAACAAAGTTGTTTTGATTAGAGCAACACCTCGGCCAAGATAATTCCCAAACTCGGGAGGAGAAACAAACAGGCGCAGAAGACCAGTATCCCTGATTTAGAGCATAAAATAACTCCAACTGTGATTGCAAATTGCAATATTTACAATTGTGAAAACAGCTATTTAAACACAATAACACGATGAAAGTTAAACCATTTCAAACCTAGTATTGATGCATAGACTTCTCAAATTTCAGGTAGTCCTTGCATTCTCCCTCCTTCCCCTCCCCTTCCCAGCTCTCCCACAGCCCACTCTCCGCCTCTTCCTTTCATCTGCCCTTCTAGTCCTACTGTCTCCGCCTCTTCCTTTCTTCCCCACCCCCACATCAGTCTGAAGAAGGGTCTCGACCCGAAACGTCACCTATTCCTTCGCTCCATCGATGCTGCCTCACCCGCTGAGTTTCTCCAGCATTTTTGTCTACCATTGATGCAACCAAGTGCTGTTGTCTATCTGCCATTGTAGCAACCAGGATCTAACCACCCAGTGCCTGACCAGGCTCCACCTCCCAAGTGCCAGGTTCCAGATTACCCTGCATTCAATCTATGGAAAGAAAAATTAAGTTCATAATCTAGGTCAAAGACCTTCTTCAGAAAACTGGGAAAGAGGGAAAACAAATTATTTTTATGTTGCAGAGAGAGTGGAGGAGGCATAGGTAAGACAAAGAGAATATCACTAAAAGGGTATGGGCAGAGTTCTCCTGGGGTAAACTATAGATAAAAGTGAATTAACAGATGGAAAATAAATGAATTTTAATGCCTCTCCCCCTCTCTCTCTCACTCTCTGCACTCTTATTTCATAGCTTTCACTTTCCTTAGTTCATGTTCTCTCCCTCTCGCTCCAATTTCTTTCATGACCTATCAACCAGATTACTTCATCTGCATCTTATTCCCATGGCAATCCTCGCATCACCCTGTTAGAGATATTCCCATTGTCCTACCCATTACTCCCCATCCCCTCTGTAGTTTAAAATTAGCTTGTCCCCTCTTTTGCTTCCTATTTTTTTAATAAAAAACCTGAGGGGTAACTTTTTTACACAAAGGGTGGTGGGTGTATGGAATAAGCTGCTGGAGGAGGTAGTTGAGGCAGGCACTGTCGCGGCATTTAAGAAACATTTGGACAGGACAGATTTAGAGGGATATGGGCCAAAAGTAGGCAGGTAAGACTAATGTAGATGAGACATGTTGGTCGGTGTGGGCAAGTTGGGCTGAAGGGGCTATTTCTACACTATATGACTATGACTCTTCAACAGCGCTGAAGAAGGATCCCTGACCCGACACATCAACTATGTTTCTCTTTATGTTCCATCACTTTGTGTCTTTTTTTTTGTAAATCAGCGTCTGTAGTTCCTTGGGTCTATTAAGTATTATCATTTCCTGGTTTCATTTCAGAATTGCAGCATCTAGAGTTTTTGATTTTCAACTTCTGAACTCAGTCTTCACCAGTAAGAATAAATACTTAGTTTTTCTTGTGTCCTCCAGTAGAACTCATTATTGTAAATGGACCAAATCTGCCAAGTGTGTTGCACCAAGCATTTGGAATTTAAGGTAGATAAAAATGCTGGAGAAACTCAGTGGGTGAGGCAGCATCTATGGAGCGAAGGAAATAGGCAACGTTTCGTGTCAAAACCCTTCTTCAGACTCCGTTTCGGGTCTAAACCCTTCTTCAGACTCTATAGATGCTGCCTCACCTGCTGGGTTTCTCCAGCATTTTTGTCTACCTTCGATTTTCCAGCATCTGCAATTCCTTCTTAAACATTTGAAATTTAGGCAGGGGGTTCTAAACACTTATCTGGCAAAATACCTTTGACTTATACATACACATGTAAACTTAAGATGATGACTCACCTGATGTTGGTGCAGTTTATATGTGGGATGGTGCCGTCACACCCAACAATTGATCCACTTTGACCAAATTTACAACTGCAATAAACAATTCCCATCTATGTTAACCAATGTTAACCAAATCTACTTAACCTTATCCACTGCCTCGAGGATATAAAGTGTTGGATGGCCCAGAACTTCCTCCAACTAAACGAGAGTAAGTCTGAGGTCATCCTTCTCGGCCCCTCAGACTCAATCAAAATGATAGCAGGCAGCCTTGGAAGCCTTAAAGGCCTGTCTCATGAGTCTGCGGTCATTGGCGGCGAAACGGGAAGAATCTGCCGCCATAGACCGCGCACTCGTGAGAACGTACAATTCCGGGGCCGTGCGGCGGTGTTCCCAACACCGCACGGTGCTAAAATAAAACCGACAATGTTGAAAACTATATACTCACCGCACAACCTCCACCAGTGATGCACGAGTGCGGCACGGCCGCCCGCACGGGCCGCCGCCAGTGTGGCTCGAACGCCGTGCGTCAAACCTCCACTGCCACAGCCTCCGCCAGTGAGGCACGTGCCTCCGCCAGTGAGGCACGTGTGCGGCACGGCCGCAGGCACAGCCACCGCTACAGCGCCGCGATCAGGACGGCCGCCGCAACAGCCGCCGCTAGTGAGTCACGTGCGGCGGGCCGACGTCATTGCAGTCGGCCCGCCCTTTTTTTTACTTACCGCAAGCACGTGGGACCCGCCGTGTTTGAATTACTCGGCCCCCGCGCAGCATCCGTGCGGCGCCCCAGTGGATAGTCTCGGCGCTCTCGCCGTTGCCGTGTGGTCCCCGCTACCGGCGACACCGCGCTTCACCGCTGATGACCGCAAACAGGTAAGACAGAGCCTTTACCCCACCACTCAAACCTCATGTCAAAAACCTTGCCGTGATATTTGACTCAGCATTGAAATTTGACAAACAAGTCAATGCTGTGGTAAAAGCTAGCTTCTTCCAGCTTCGGACGATAGCTAAAATAAAACAATTCTTCCAGTTTGATGACCTCGAAAAGATCATCCACACATTTATCTCCTCCCGCCTCGATTACTGCAACTCCCTTTACACAGGCCAATCTTCCCTGTCCCGCCTGCAACTAGTCCAAAACGCCGCAGCGAGACTCCTGACGGGCACCCAAAAAAGGGACCACATCACCCCGATTCTGGCCTCTCTCCACTGGCTCCCTGTGCAGTTCCGAATAAATTACAAGATCCTTCTTTATGTTTACAAAGCCCTTAACGGGTTTGCCCCCACCTACATCAAAAGTCTGCTTACCCACCACACCACCTCCAGGTCCCTCAGATCGGCCGACTTGGGGTTACTGAACATCCCGGGGCCTAGGCATAAGCTCAGGGGTGACCGCGCCTTTGCGGTTGCAGCTCCTAGACTATGGAACAGCATCCCTCTTCCCATCAGAACTGCCCCCTCCATCGACTCTTTTAAGTCAAGACTTAAAACGCATCTTTACTCTCAAGCCTTTCCTGACGTCCGTTGAGGGAGGGCTATATGTATGTATTTATGTATGTACTTAATCTATGAACCAATGTTGAATAACGTTAGTACCTCCACTCAATGAGAGTTGTTTTTTAAATGTGCTATAGAAATAAAAGTGACTTGACTTGACAATGTTGAAATTCAGTCAAATGGCTGAAAATAACAATAACAACTGAAAAGTAACAGGAATCAACACAGGGAGCACTGCAATTTCAGAAATTCTGCCAGGTAGTTCAGGAAAGGATTAGAAATAGCAGAGCAAAATGGGGCCAAGCCCTTCAATCACTTCAATCACAATCCCTTCAATCACAATCACTTCAATAGTTGAAAGAAGGTCAAAATGGTTTAATTAGAGGATAAAATACCCAAAATGATTACAGATGGTCAAACTATGACAGCTGTAATAAATCAATTATTTACACTCATCTTCATCACAGAAGAATGTTGAGCTAATGAATTAAAATACTAGTCAGAGCAGCACATTTGGGAGTAAAACCTGGAACGATTAAGTATCTATAAACCAACAGAGGAGATACAATTTTGAATCATCACAGAATTAAAAGCGGGAGATTTGTGTGCTTTGGTTGATGTTTATCAAAGCTCCATAAATAATAGATAAGTATTTGAGAATGAGAGAAAAGCCAATGTAACACTATTATTTTAAAAATTAATAAGGCATAAATCTGATAATTACATGCCAGTTAGCCTGACTTCAATTATAGGAAAACATTTCAAAGAATTAGACAGCCCATTATATAACAAATGTACAGACTGTTTCCACAGGCTTGCAAGATACCAATTTTATATAATAAGAAATATTAAATAGATTGGAAATTATCATGCAATTATCGCAGCTTGCAGTTTTTTATAAAATTCTATTGAAGCGGGTTCCATCAATTTTAATGAGAGTAAGATGACTATGAGCAGTATTAAAATCTGTGCGCTAAGCAGGAGACTAGGTTTAGACAATGCGTCTCATTTGGAATATGCAGCTGTGACGAACCGCGTGACTTGGTTCTGAGCTGCAGTGATGATGGTGAAACTCCCCACAATTGTCATATTTACTCTGAAACTGACAACATTTTTTCTTGTACAGGAAGGAACTGCAGATGCTGGTTTAAATCGAAGATAGACACAAATTGCTGGAGCAACTCAGCGGGATAGACTGAAGTCTGAAGAAGGGTCTTGACCCGAAACATCACCCATTCCTTCTCTCCAGAGATGCTGCCTGTCCCGCTGAGTTACTCCAGCATTTTGTGTCTATCAACATTTTTTCTTGTTGATGTTGATCCACTTTATGCCAGGAGTAGAATACACGATAAATGCCCCTAAATCTTTTAATTTTGATTGAATTATCCTCTTAGAATAGAATCATGGAATATTGCTGTACAATAGAAGATCATTCAGCCTAACAAGTCTACGCTGGCTGGGTTAATTGTCATAAATTATAGCAAATTAATTTCAGCATAGATAAATACGAAAAGTAATCGAAAAGGAGATCCATAGATTCAAAGGATTAGAGTCAGGTGGTAGAATTTATGCTACAGCTACACAAAGTCCTGGTTTTGACTTGGGTTTAGGTTTAGGTTTATTATTGTTACTTGTACCGAGGTATGGTGAAAAGCTTTGTTTTGCATGCTATCTAATTAAATCAGATAACACTCTACATAAATACAATCAAGCAAAACTCAATAGCGAAGTGAAAGATACAGTACGTAGAACATAGTTCTCAGCATTGTAGCGTAACAGTTTCAGTGACAAAGTCCAATGTCTGCAATTAGGTAGAGGAGAATTGGACAGTACCCTGGCTTATGAAAAGGCCATTCAGAAGCTGGATAAACGAGGAGAAGAAGCTGCCCTGAGTCTAAAGGGTCTGTCCCACTTGGGCGTCATTTGCGCATCATTTACGCGACAGGCCGGTAGTGACTGACGCGCGACTGTTGCGCGAAAATCATCTAGCAGTACGAGAGTCGCGCGGCAAGTGCTCTTGAGGGCCTTGCTTCTTTTGGGAGCCAATTGCGATGTCGTTCGTACTTAGTCCGATCTCCGTGGCAAGGATTCTCCCAGTGAAAATCAAAGATACTATGGTGACAATTTTTCAAAACTACGCGCGCTTTATACCCAGGTGGTCACGTGGTGCGGCGCTCAAATGACACGCCGACAGTGTACGGGCGGCGCATGGTTACGGACGTTGACGCACGGTGACACATAATAAATTAGCATAGGCAATGTTCGTGCATCACCATGCGTAACCATGCGTCACCACGCGCTACACGTACGCCGTCAGTACATCAGCGTACGCCATCAGTACGTCAGCGTGCGCAAGGGATATGTCATGCAGGTGGCGCACGAGGATTTTGATCACTGCAAAATCCTGAAGTGCCGTGCATTACCGCGTGTCACTCCATACGCCACCACGCCTCACCACGCGCCATGTGCGCATCAAGACTTGCCAACCAATTTTTAGGATGTTGCGTAAATGACGTGCAAATGACACCCAAGTGGGACAGGCCCTTAATGGTGTGTAATTTAAAGTTTCCATATCTTCTGCCCGAGGGAGAAGAAGGAATGACCGGGGTGAGAAATGTCTTTGTTTATGTTGGTTGCTTTCCCGAGGGTCAATGGAAAGCATTGACATTATGGTTAGTGCTAGATCTTACACAATGTGAATGGCCTTGGAAAGAATGCAGTGGTGATTTTTATGAATAGTTGGGTTCGACAGATTATGTAGGAAGCAAAAATACACAGTCCATGGTTTTCTGAAATTCACAAGGTAAAGTGGTGTTTTGGACCTAATTTTCTAAACATTAAGGGAAACGCTCAGTGCAGAGAGAGGAAAGCTATCTCTGCTGGTTGGAGAGCCAATGATTAGCAGCCACGTAAAAATTAAAGCCAGGCCTTTCAGGAATATTTTTAAGAGGTCGATAGAAAAATGGAAATCTCTTTTGCAATTATCATTTGATTTTGGATCAATTATTAATTTTAAATTTGAGATTGATACATTTTTATCAAGCAAACTGGTGAAGAAGGGTCCTGCCCAAAACATCACCTGTCCATTCTCTCCACAGATGGTGCCTGACCCGTTGAGTTACTCCAACACTTTCCAGCATCTGCAGTTCCTTGTATTGCCAAGGTGTACAGTGTTGGCACCATCCTCAGAAGGTTTTGAGTTCAAATTCCAGATCAGAGACAAAAATCTAAGATGACACGGTGCAGTACTGATTAAACTTTGCTGAAAGTTTAATCTTTCAGGTTAGGTGTTAAACTAAGTCCTGCCTACTCTTCCACGTGGATGTAAAAGACCCCAGAACATCATTGAGCAAAATCCTAGCCAAAATGTATCCCTTGTTCAAAATTATCATCTGATAATTATCAAGAGATACTTTCAGGAGCTTTCCATGCACACATTGGTTGCAGTGTTTCCTACATGATAACAGTAATTAATATTTCCAATGCACTTCATTGACCATAAAGCACTTCAGTTTGCCTGACAGGGACAAAAAATTAGTTACTATAGAAAAGCAGAACAGGCTTGATCAGTTTACCAGCTTATTCTTGTTCCAGGTTCCAGTGGCTCTTTTACTGAGCAATTCATTTATTCACCGGCTCTTTCGCTATATCCCTCTCATATCCTTACATATAAATCATGTGCTTGAAATTAATCTGTCAACTATAGCACTGCAGTTCCTAAACCTGATAGGCAGAGATATTACCCAATTATCTCCACCCTGGCTGGCTGTAACGTACTCACAATGTACATTCAATTGATAAAGTAAATAGGGAAATATAATTTATGTTCACAGTCTAATCCACTGCTCTAACATTCTCAGCTGGAACTAGGCATGGGAGATGGTCAGAGATAGCTACAATGGCAATGTTATTTAAAATCCATGTTGTCTTTGAGCATAACTTCTCAATAGTCATGCAGTTGAATCAACTCAATAATCTCAGAAAAGCAGTGAAAAATCATTATGATTTAAAGGGTAGTCAAAATCTGGTTTGAACTGGAAGGTGGAAGATATGGGTTGGGGTAGGATTAAAATAAAAAGGAAGTTCTTGAGGGTCAGCAGTGACCCGGTGGGCTGAAAGACCTGTTTCTCCTTTTGATTCTATGACATTATCTTGATTTGAAAATATATATTGCCATATCTTCAGTATCTAAATGATGAGACTGTTCCTCCAACAGTTTCCAGCAGTATTGTGGGAAACCCAGTAGGACGGCAGCTGTTCAAGAAACTGGTTCCCCACCATCTTCAAGAGCCAGCAATAAATGCTGATCTTGTGGTGCCACTTCCCAAAAGTGAATGCATGTTAAAAAGCTTGGAAAGTGTGGAATATTTTAGGCCTCCAGCGAAATGAGGTAACAATTTTCAACCATCGACCCGCACCCAGTAAAAAAAAAGGTTTAGTCACAAGAAATTGTAAACACTGGAATCTTAAGCAAAAGACAAGGTGCTGGAGGAACTCAGTTGGATAGGCAGCAACCATTTCACTGCACTAGTTAAATCAGGCACGGAACTCACTATCAAAATATGGAGGGGACCGGGGGACAGGGGGGACACAATTTTTTGGCGGCCGCGCGCGCATGCGCACACTCACACACACATGCGCGAGGCTTCGGAGGCTCAATCCAGCGCTAAATGCAGCTCAACTCTGCCTGTCTCGCAGGGTTAACCTACAAGCCCTGACTGGACTGACGGGACACCAGCGCTGCTTCTCCGCGCTGGCCATATTTCCCGAAAGCCCAGGCAGATTAACCTGGCGGGACAGGCAGAGTTGAGCTGGGTTTAGCGCTGCTTCTCTGCACTGGCTGTGGGCCTGGGGGTACAGCTCACGTCTGACTCCCGACCTCTCTGGCCACCCGTGTGGGGGGGGGGCCTTGGGTGGGGACGGGACAGCGCCAGAGACCCGGCCGGGATCGATACTGGCTGCGGATGAGGCACAGGTCTGTGCCACGTCTCCCTCCTCCAATCACCGCACTCTATCCTCAGTCCCACCCCCCCCCCCCCACTCCTCCCTCCTCCAATCATCGCGCTGAATCATCATGTCCCGCCCCCATTGCCTGCTGACCGACGTCTCTCTCGTCCAATCGGCACCCTCGATCAGCAGTCCCACCTCCACTGTCTCGCGGAAAGCGGAGATTTTAAAATCCGGATGACATAAACTTGGGGGGGATGTCCCCCACCTCTCAAAACATGGGGGGGACGTGTCCCCTCTGGCCCCCCCCCCCCCCCCCCCCCGGGTTTTCCGCCCCTGAAAATGATTGCTTTACACAACAGTGAATGAAAACTCTCAATATTTATTTTCTAACAGTTCATGGAGATCTTCCTTTGTATCGCTAACTTCCATCTTGATTGATAGCTTTCCTTTACTTTTCCTTTTATACAGTCTTTTCTTTATAGTTGTCTCTGTACTCCTCCAATTCCCATTTTAGAATGAGAATTATGGACACATTGTTCAGACGCAGAACAATTGTTTAAAATTATAGAATGAGGTTTTTCAAAGCAGTGTTCAGACGTAGAAGCATTGTAGCACTTAATTGCTTCCTACATGTTCATTTTTACTTTTAATCACCAGTTTCATTATACCTTTCTTTTATACCTATTAACAGCAATAATCTTGAGGTTCCTAGTGTAATTAGCAGAAGAATGAGAATCTGCATAGGGAACAAAATGCAAGTCACTGTTCTGTAAATTAGCAAAATAGTATGTGCCTGGTTTTTAAGTGATGGATCATATTTGAACAGATAGTAATTTTTCAAAGTTAAATACAAACAGAATATTTATCTTGCTAAATTTTAAAAAAATCAGGATTTATTATGCTTCCTGTGTTCAGAGATAAGCATATTGCTTAATGAATGTTATTGAAGCTGTACAGGTGGAGAAAGCCTCAAGCAAAATTAAATTAACCAAAGCAAGATTTGAAGATGAGAATTCCTGCTGTGTTAAAAGAGGGTATCTAAGTGTTTGAAATTGAAGGGGAAAAAAGTGCATCAATCATCATGAGACTTGGTATTGTGGAGAGCAAAATCAAACTTATGTTTCTCACAGGACAAAAAAATAAGAGGCAAAGATTCACAATCAGAAAAAGAAGAAGGGAAACTGATACAATATAGAGAATAAAAAAACTAGCATTTCAGTCAATAAATTGACAGAACATTAAAGAGGCAATGAGGCCTAGAAAGTTGTGTAACTGTTTTTTATCTTATATTTAGTTGTTTTCAGTCATGTGTGGCCAGGTCAGACTTTCTCTGGTATTGAGCATAGTTGGGAAACAGAGAGACCATGTAGAGTTCGACAAACAATTAGGACTTACCAGGAATCTTATCTATCTGGTCTTCCCTGTTCCCTTCCACCCATATCGCTTCTTATAGTAAACAATTCATTCCTCCTCTTCTTTCTTTATCCTTTTTATCTTTGTCTTCTTTTCATCTCCAGCATTTGTCACTTACTCCACCCATCTGCCAATCACTCCCCCTCACCCAAATTCACCTATCACTTATGCAGGAAGGAACTGCAGATGCTGGTTTAAACCGAAGATAGACACAAAATGCTGGAGTAACTCAGCAGGACTGGCAGTATCTCTGGAGAGAAGGAATGTGTGATGTTTTGGGTTGAAAACTGCAGATGCCGGTTTAAACCGAAGATAAACACATTTTGTTTGGCTTTACTCCACCCCCACTCTCTCTTCCAGCATTCTCCCCTCTGCTCCATCAGATCTGAAGAAGGCATCCGACCCAAAATCCATCCCCTTCACAGATATCTGACCCCCTTAGTTCCTCCATCACTTTGATTCAAGATTTGCGGTTTCTTGATCTTAATTAACAAGTGTCATCTGTTTAAAGGTATTAATACCAAAGTGTTTTTTCCTCTCACCTGTTTTCCAGCTAGTACAGTGTATTCATCCTCCCAGAGGAATGCAGCTTGCTCTTGCCATGATTCCTTCAGACACACGCTGCTTTCAGAGCTTTGATGAAAACCTTTGTTTCAAGCCTTTAAGCTAAAGAATGGCATCTCAGCATTTTTTTCTGTTCTTTTTTCCACTGTCTATCTTTATATATTTCTCTTTCTTTCACTGTACCTTGCCAGTGTTATTATACTCAATGCGGTGAATATATCAGTTTTGCTATCTATAACCCATTCAATTAGTTCATGAATGGGTTATAGCCCTTGCTGTCCCCTCCCCTTCATCAGCCCTCTGGTTGTCTCCTCCCATCCCCCAGCCCTCGGGCTCCTCCTCCGCCTTTTTTCCTTTTTTCCTTTCTTCTCCCCACCAGCTATCAGTCTGAAGAAGGGTTTCGGCCCGAAACGTTGCCTATTTCCTTCGCTCCATAGATGCTGCTGCACCCGCTGAGTTTCTCCAGCATTTTTGTGTACCTTCGATTTTCCAGCATCTGCAGTTCCTTCTTTAACAATTAGTTCATGACTTAACTTGCAACACATTTTGTTGAGAGATGCAGCAGAGCAACAGGCCCTTCAGCCCAGCAAGTCCATGCTGACCAACAATCCCCGACAATGATTCTATCCTACACACTGGGGATATTTACAGAAGCTAATTAATCTACAAACCTGCACATCTTTGGAAGGTGGTAGGAAACCAGAGCACCCAGAGAAATGCCATGCGGTCACAGGGACAACGTACAATCTCTGTACATACAGCACCTGTAGTCAGGATTGAACCCGGGTCTCTGCCGTTGTAAGACAGCAACTGTGCTGCTGCACTACTGTGCCACCCCGTTGATAATATTATGCATCAAGCTCTGATCACCAAGGCAAATTTAACAAAATCAGCACCAAACTAAGGAACAATCAAAGGTGGGTTTTGAGGAAGATCTTAGAGGTGCTGAAATAGAAAGGGGAGGAAATGACATTTTCGAACACATGTCCTCAGAGATTGAAACATGGTTAACAGTTATTGGACAAAAACGTGAATTAAAGAGCAAATGACTGGTGAATTCGGCAATGGGAGGTGATGCATTGAGAGGATGGAAAAGATTAAAAAGTATCAAAAAAGTGAAGTCGTGGACAGATTGAAATGTATCTTCATTATGCACTTGCTCTGGTATGTAGACAGGGAGAAGCAAAGGGCACATTCTACAGAAGAATTTAGACCATCATTTATGGTATACCAATTCAATGCTTACTATTTTTATTGATCTGTAGACATTAAATTGGGATTAGAAATAGTCTTGGGTAACTATTGTGCTATCTGAAAAGCCATTTTATCGGTGCTGTATCATTAAATTTGGGAGCAGTTTTTATATGGGTTTATATTGTTTAGCTTTGGAACCCAGATTAGGTCAGTGTAGGCATCAAAGTGTATGACGTAGAATGCACATCATTTACTTGTGTACTTAATAAAGACCAGAAACTATTTTATTTAAACAGGATTCTCCTACTATCAAAATTGCCACACTTGAACATCCTGAAATGTCTATTGTTTCTGCTACTTTTCATTTTTATATACTTTATGTGGAAGCTCTTTGTAAAGTCATCAATACTCATTATGTTATCCACACTACAATAGAACTCCTGCAGTTGCACTGCACTGCCATTGGCTGTGCAACCATTTTGAGCTGCAATTTGAGCTGCAATTTCATTTTGTTTGTCATTTAATAAGGTACATTTATTCTTAGCTTTATATTCCTTCTTCATTATTATTAGGAAGACAAGATAAAGTGATCCCAAATTTTTCTATCAGAGGCACTGATTAATGAAGTGTTACATGGATGGGAAGGAGGGGCAGATATTAGGTGAATGATAGGAGGTTTAACAAAGACAATTGACTGGTTGTGTAGGAAGGAATTGCAGATGCTGGTTTACACCAAAGACAGACATAAAATACTGGAGTAACTCAGCGGGTCAGGCAGCATCTCTGGAGAAAAGGAATGGGTGATGTTTTTAGAGTCTTCAGACTGAGAGTCCGGGATGAGGGAAACTAGAGGTATGAAAAGGTACAAAGAACAGGTGAATGAAAAGTATGAAAAGAACAAATCAAAGCCAATAACAACGATCAAGAAAGGATGGTGCCTACAATGGTCCATTGTTGGCTGTGGAGAAGGCGATAACGAGTGGATAGAAACAGTGAAACTGAAAGGACAGCGAAGGTGGGGGAGGGATGGGGAGAGAGGGAAAGCATGAGTTACTTGAAATTAGAGAAATCAATATTCATACTGCTGGGTTGTAAGCTGTCCAAGCAAAATACGAGGAGTTCTTCCTCCAAGTTGCGTTTAGCCTCACTCTGACAGTGGTTGTTTTTTGTCAAAATCCGGTCAAGATATTTTCACCCATTACATTACCAGTTTAATGTAAACATTTTCCCCTTTAAGAAATGTAGTTTCAAAGGGAGTTGAGACTCAATGTATATGTCAATTTGTCCTTAAATCTATACATCAAAATGATAACTAATTGGATGCTTTATCAAATGGATCAAATGTAAGAAGTCAGTCAAAGTAATGCATTACAAAATGCATTCCCACTGTTTGATATTTGAACAGTTGCCCCCGTGACAACTTGTGGGGTGTCACAACAGTGCAGCATGTAATCTACCTCACAGCTCCAACACTGTTGATCCTGTGCGACAACTCTGTGTGCAGATTGTATATTCTGCATGTGACCGTGGGGGGTTTCCGGGATCTTCTCCTCTCACAATCTGAAGACTTGCGGTAGGTAGGTTAATTGATCGCTGCTAATTGCCTCTGGTGTAGATGACTGGAAGAATCTAGGGGGAAATTGATGTGAATTTGGGGAGAATGGGTTAAGGGCCTGTCCCACAGGCAATTTTTTAGGCGACTAGGCTGTCGCCACATGGTTGCCCGGGTGTCGCCTGTATGGTCGTGAGTAGTCTCCTCAGTCGCCCAAAGAGTCGTAGCGTCTTTCTGGTCGCAGCTGGATTTTTAAAATGTTCAAATAATTTAGGCGACAGTGGGTTTGACGCCAATGAGCGTAGCTTGATTTCTCCTGACACAGGTGCTGTCGTAGGTTGTCGCCAGGTGTCGTAGGTTGCAGCCGGTGCTGACCGGTGAATTCCATTGGCGACTACCTATGACAACCTACGTCAACCGGCGACAGGTACCGGCGTTGAGAAATCAAGTAGCGGCAGGCATTGGACAAACCCAAGTCCACAGAAGTCCACAGAAGTCAAGCTACAACAGCCAGTCGCGATGCTGATGAATGAAGTCCATGTCTGCCTATATCGGCGACAATCTACCACAATGTACGACCATACCATCGACAAGCTACGACCATACCGGCGACAACCTACGACAACCTGGCAACCATCGGCGACTGTTGACATGACTAACTACACCAGGCTACGAAAGTTGCGCCTCTGTGGGAAACGCTCCACGTGGTCAGGCGACTATAGTGTGTGGACATTGTGCATTTTGTGTTGGGGACATTGGACATTGGATAGTGCAACATGGCTCCAAGGAGAAGGAGGGGCAGCCCAAGAACAAGGCCCAACCCCCATCCCCACCCACCAGGCAGGTGGAGACTGAGGAGACT
Organism: Malacoraja senta; assembly: GCA_038087875.1. Classification (NCBI taxonomy): domain Eukaryota; kingdom Metazoa; phylum Chordata; class Chondrichthyes; order Rajiformes; family Rajidae; genus Malacoraja; species Malacoraja senta. The sequence continues at coordinate 60,563,524 of CM075977.1, read as the reverse complement.
CAGGAGGAGGAAGCCCAGGAGGAGACCATGGAGGTGGAGGACACATGCTGCGTAGACAATATTCTCCATATTCTTGGGCTCCTGCTCCATCGTAATCAGCAAGCATCTGAATCTGCTGGTGAGGATGCCAAAGGCATTTTCCATGATTCTCCCAGTCCTGGACAGCCTGTAGTTGAAGATTCTCTGCTTCCTTGACATCTGCCTGTGAGGGCATGGCTTCATCATCCATGACCTGAGGTGGAAGATGGCATCACCAACCAGTGTGTAGTGGATGTCAGGGTTATCTTCCCCTGGCAGAGGTTCTGGATCAGGAAAGCCTGGTCTTCCTTCTTCTAGTGCTTGCCCAAAGGAGGTCTCTCTCCAGATCCCACCATCTGCGACACTGCCAGGTGTGCCCGCATCCACAAACAGGAAGTTGTAGTTCGCATCCACCACAGCTATGAGTACGATGGAATGGAACTTCTTGTAGTTGAAGGACATAGAACCTCCCTTGGGTGGACACCTGATGGCCACATGCTTGCCGTCCACTGCCCCACATGTGTGCTGGAAGTTCCATCTGGTATCAAAGCCCTGCGCCACTCTCTTCCACTCATCTGGTGTATTAGGGCAGTCCATGACTTCATCTTCATAAGCATTGATGATGGCCTCATAGGTCTCTCGGACAACCTTGCTGATGGTGTTGCGGGCCACAAGAAATCTGTAGGAGAGGCTCTTGTAGGAGTCTCCTGATGCCAGGTGGAGGGTGATGGCTAGGCGCAGACCTGGTTCCAGTGGCTTCCTCCTGGAGATTTCCTTTTTCTTCAGCCCACCTGTGTCTTCAGCTCCTGAAACAGGTCAGGGTGGAGTATAGTGATGTTTCTGAAGGCAACCTCATCTTCTTGCTGGATCTCAGTCATCAGGTTGTCATACTGGCCCAAGCTGTGTCTCATCATTTTTCACACAGAGAATGGTGAATCTCTGCCACAGAAGGTAGTTGAGGCCAGTTCATTGGCTATATTTAAGAGGGAGTTAGATGTGGCCCTTGTGATGACTTCCGGTGGCGCCATGTTAGATTAACAGATGTGCACCTAGCTCCGCTCTCGAAATATTTCGCGATTGTTCGTGTAAAAACGGGTTCCATAAGTCGGGACTGGATTAAAAACCTTACCGGAGCTTCTGGTCGCCGGGCTGATTACGTCATCAGTAAGCGCGATGTTTCAAACGGTGGCTTAAAGACTTTTAAATGAGTAAACTGTCTCCAGCCAAGAGCCCTAAGAGAACAGTGAAAAACTGCTGAAAAACCAGAAGAAGCCTGAAGGAGAAGTTACCTCAGAAGTTTCTGAAGTGGCTGCAAAAATGGATACAAGATCTAAGACAGAGTCGGGTAAGGACAAAGAATTTGATGATTTGAAGAAATCAGTGAAAGAAATGAAAGATGAAATTTTGGATGAAAATAAAACTCTGATGGAAAAATGATGGAAAAAATCGAAAAGATGTTGAAGGATTCGAATGCTGGTAATCAGAAGGCTATTGATGCTGGTAATCAGAAGGTGATTGATTCACTTGACATTATAAATAAACGAATTGAGGATGTGAAAGATGGACTATCGGGGAGAATGGACAAGATGGATAAAGTTACTACGGACAGGTTCACGGCTGTGCTTGAAACAGTAGCTGCAAGTATGGCCACAATTACGGAATTGGAGAAAAATATGGCTCGAGTGGTTGAAGACATGGTGAAAATGAGGCAAGAACATGATCAAAGGAAGCAAGAATATGAGCAAACTTCAGTACAGATGATGACTCAACTGGGGAAAGTCTCAGACAAATGGCTGGACCTGGAAGCTCGCTCTAGACGCCAGAATTTGAGAATTCTTGGAGTCTCAGAGGGAGCCGAGGGAAAGGACGTTCCTGAGTTTGCCATGGACTTACTTAAACATCTGCTTAATCTTTCCAAAGAACCAAAAATTGAAGTGGCTCATCGTGTTCCAAGATTTAAACCGAGATCTCAAGCTGGAAAAGCCCACCCACGACATATTATTGTGAAATTTCGGGACATTTTAGAACTGGAAGATGTGATAAGCAAAATCAAATACGGAGTGCAGATACGGATGGACAATGACATTATCAAAATATTCAGGGACTATCCGTATGAAATTGTGCAAAAGAGAAATCAATTCGGGAAGGCTAAAGAGCTTTTAAGAGGGAAACAATGTGTCAGATACGGTGTTTTTTATTCCAGCCAAAATGCGTATTTCTTTTAATGGTTCTGAAAAGTCATTTGTAAAACCTGAGGATGCGTACAAATATGCCCAGAGCATCGTTGAAAAATAGAAATTAATAGTATGAATTATTATTATTATTTTTTTTAAACTAGAATTCCACGGTTAATGGAGAATTTGGCAGATTAGAACCATTCCAAGCAGTGTTTTGTTTAGGATGGCTAGACTGTTATCTATGGAATTTCGAATCAAGGACACTCTCTGTTCAAAATGAGTAAACAGCTGAACTGAAGTGAATGGAATATACCAGAAGCATTATTTGTTTAATAGACTACAATATTAAATCCAATTGTAAGAATTGATCCTATTAACAACCTAACAATTTAACAAGTTATCTATATTAGATTAGAATAGCTACGGACGCTAATAAAAATAAAAAATGACGAACTAACAAAACTAATATGAATTTTTACTAAACTCAAACCTTATCTATAACTGGGAGGAGGGGATGAGAAACGAGCACCTGGCTTAGGTCCAGGGGCGCGTCTCGTTAACCCTTTCAACCAATAGTTGACTATTATTGAAGCTAAAATCATTTGTTTAATAATTAGTAGCTAAAATTGCGATATATATATATATGATATGTTATAATGAAATATATAGGGTAACATTGTATTATATATCTGAATGTGAGGCCCCATTCTAATATGTTATGATTAACCAAGAGAGCGGAGTTATTTGTTTAACACCAACAATGGAAGTCGAAACAAGGTTTTCTCCCACCTACAGGTGGGCCACTTGTTTACAGTGTCGACTATTTTAGACACTCTATTTTCACTTTTTCAATTTTCTTTTAATTATCACATAAATTCACATGTTTGTGTTTTGTGTTTAGTGATAAGCGTAAAACGGATATGCCAACAAAACTTAGAAATTCAAAGGTTCCCCCAATACCCAAAGACCTGGGATATGGACGCATCACAAGATTTAAAGGTACTATAATTACTCAAAATGCAAGATGCTAAACAAAAGAACCTAGGAAGAGTCTCATTCTGTAGTTGGAATTTAAGAGGTATTAACGAACCTATTAAAAGGGCTAAGATACTAGCTCAGCTGAAACTGTACAATTCTGACATTATCTTCTTACAAGAAACTCATCTAAAATCTCATGGTCTCCAAATCTGAGGAAGGACATTATAGCCATAGAGGGAGTGCAGAGAAGGTTCACCAGACTGATTCCTGGGATGTCAGGACTTTCATATGAAGAAAGACTGGATAGACTTGGCTTATACTCGCTAGAATTTAGGAGATTAAGAGGGGATCTTATAGAAACGTACAAAATTCTTATGGGGTTGGACAGGCTAGATGCAGGAAGATTGTTCCCGATGTTGGGGAAGTCCAGGACAAGGGTTCACAGCTTAAGGATAAGGGGGAAATCCTTTAAGACCGAGATGAGGAAAAACTTTTTCACACAGAGAGTGGTGAATCTCTGGAACTCTCTGCAACAGAGGGTAGTTGAGGCCAGTTCATTGGCTATATTTAAGAGGGAGTTAGATGTGGCCCTTGTGGCTAAGGGGATCAGGGGGTATGGAGAGAAGGCAGGTACGGGATACTGAGTTGGATGATCAGCCATGATCATATTGAATGGCGGTGCAGGCTCGAAGGGCCGAATGGCCTACTCCTGCACCTATTTTCTATGTATCTATGTATCTATGATCAAGCTAGGTTGAGGGCGAAATGGATAGGTCAAACATACCATTCTTCATTTACTTCGAAATCTAGAGGTACGTCAATCATTATAAGAAAAGGTATACCATTCAAAGCAAAGAATACCATAACAGACATTGAAGGGAGATACTTAATAGTTAATGGAGAAATTCATGATACTCCAATTACCTTGGTAAATATATACGCGCCTAACTTTGACAACCCTCATTTTTTCAATAAAATTCTGAACATAATCGCAGAGTTTAATTATCAAAATGTTATAATAGGAGGAGACTTTAACTGTGTTTTAGATCCGTATTTAGATAAATCAAGCCAAAAACAGAGAGGGAATATGAAATCTAAAACCGGTGAACTTTTAAATACTTATATAAACAATACTAATATAGCAGATGTTTGGAGAATTGTTAATCCAAATGGCAGGGAATACTCGTTTTATTCAATGGTACACAAAACATACTCACGTATAGATTATTTCCTGGTGGACACAAAATTAACCCCTCATACTTTTAACCCAGCATACCATACAAATTCGATTTCAGACCATTCACCACTAACTTTCTTTTTAAAACTGGAAGGAATGTCTAAGATTAAACCGTTTTGGAGATTTAATTCTCACATCCTAAAAGATCCACAAGCGAGTATATATTTAAAAGAACAAATGGACGCCTTTTTTGAAATAAATGACACTCCAGATATATCGCCTACTGTATTATGGGAATCTTTTAAAGCATACATTAGAGGTATTATAATTTCATATCAAGCTTTTCAAAATAAAAAGAATAAGAATGAACAAAGACAGTTAGAGGAACTTATTAGACAAATGGATATAGATAATGCTAAAGATCCATCAATAGATAAACATAATAAAATAATAATTTTGAAATTTAAATTAAATAAACTATTATCAGCCAAACTTATAAGACTTTTTCAAATTACAAAACAAGAGCACTTTGAATTTGGGGATAAACCGCATAAACTTTTGGCTCGCCAGCTAAAAAAACGAGAAAAAGAACATACGATCCCAAAGATTAAATCAGATAGAGGGGAATTATTAACCATACCGAAGGATATTAATAAAAGATTTGCGCAATTTTATGAGAATTTGTATACATCTAAAACGACAACTGACTCCTATAAAATTACAGAGTTTTTGGATAATTGTAATCTTCCAAAGTTAGAGTTGAAGGAACAAGAGGAATTGGGAGCACAAATCTCAAGTAAGGAATTAGAAGATACAATAAACTCATTAAAGAATGGAAAAACACCAGGTCCTGATGGATTTACTAATGAATTTTATAAAAGCTTCTACGACAAAATTATACCACGATTACAAAAAATGTACCAATATGCTTTTAAAAAACAAATATTACCTGATACACTAGCTGAATCAACGATCACACTAATACTTAAAAAATACAAAGATATAGAAGAACCGGGTTCATATAGAGCTATAGCATTGTTAAACACAGATCAAAAAATATTAGCGAAAACACTAGCTAGAAGATTAAGTAAATATATTAGTAAACTAATAAACCCAGATCAGACGGGGTTTATCCCTAAAAGATATTCATCTAATAATATGAGACATCTACTCAATATAATGCATTCACATAAATCTGAAGAACAAGAATTATCAATCATTTCGTTGGATGCTGAAAAAGCATTTGACCAAGTAGAATGGAATTATATGGATAAAGTATTACAAAAATTCCAACTGGGAGAGAATTTTATTTTATGGATTAAACTATTATATAATAAACCTACAGCTAGAATATTAACTAATAACATATTAACCTCGAAATTTCAACTATCAAGGGGAAATAGACAAGGATGCTCATTATCACCACAGTTGTTTGCTCTCATAATTGAACCGTTAGCAGAAAAAATTAGAACATATCCAGATATCCATGGGTATAATACTAAATATTCAAATAATAAAATATCTTTATATGCGGATGATATATTATTGTACATTACAAAACCTCAAATTACTATACCAAATATATTAAACTTAATTGAGGATTTTGGATCCTTTTCTGGATATAGAATAAATTGGAATAAAAGTGAAATTATGTCAATAAAACCGAAAGACTCAACACATCTTTTAAAATTCCCTTTTAAAATAGCTACAGAAAAATTTAAATACTTGGGAATCGAAATCACTAGAACATATCAAGGCATGTTTAAAGCAAATTTTGATCCTTTACTTAATAAATTAAATACACTAATTAAATTTTGGAAAACACTCCCGATGTCTTTAATAGGCCGAATAAATGCAATAAAAATGATCTTCTTACCACAAATTTTATACCTATTTCAATCAATTCCTATATACCTACCAAAGAAGTTTAAAAAAAAACTGGATTCAGACATTACGAATTTTATATGGGATTATAAATCACATAGAATACAAAGAACACACTTGAACAAAGCTAAAGTATTAGGGGGCTTAGCACTCCCTAACTTCATGTATTACTATTGGTCAGTAAATATTAAAAATATGATTCAACTGATGGACAACTCTGCCCAGCAAGTGGACAGGATTGTAATGGAGAGAGAGGACTGCTCCTCTGGAAACATTGGAGCGATCCTTCTCTCACCAATGAAACTGAATAACATAAATTATAACAAAAACCCAAATATACATAGCACAATCAGAACTTGGAAACAAATAAAACAAAATTTTAAATTAAGAAATTTATCGCTTTTATCTCCCATAATTAATAACCCTTCATTTAATCCCTCTATTACAGACAAATCTTTCATACAATGGGATAGACTAGGAATTAAAACGTTCGGTGACTTGTACGAATCTGGAAAATTACTATCATTCCAACAATTACAAATAAAATATAAACTCGGAAATAATCAATATTTTAAATATTTTCAAATATGTGACTATTTGAAAAAATATACAAAAGATCATCATAATACCTCAACAGATGTATTGGATGAAGCAATGCAGATAAAAGCTGAATCAGCAAACTTAATATCATATTTGTATAATATTATCTTAAATGTAGAAATACCTTCTACGGAAGGTATTAGAAGAGACTGGGAACAAGAATTAGCTATTAAAATCTCAAAGGAAAGGTGGAATGAACATTTATTAAAAGTGCATAAATGTTCGATTAATGTAAGACACACTTTAATACAATTTAAAATTTTACATAGATTATATTATTCTAAAACTAAAATCAATAAAATTTTCCCAAATGTATCATCAATTTGTGATAAATGTCAATCTCAAGAAGCTACTATAGCGCACTCATTTGTTTTCTGTACAAAAATTCAAAAATTTTGGATTGAAATTTTTGAAATCTTTACAAAATTATTTAAAATTAAACTGATACCCAAAGCAGAATGGATTATCTTCGGAACAACGGAAGATAGTCCAGAACTAAATGTGTTCCAAAAGAAATTAATAGACTATGGGTTAATAACTGGAAAAAAGTTAATCCTAAAATTCTGGAAAAACGCTCCAATACCAACTATAAACATGTGGATTTCAAATATGTTCGAAACATTACACCTAGAAGAGATAAGACTCCTCCTGGCAGGTAAACCAGATCACTTCCACCTGACGTGGTCTGCATTTATAGAATTATTACAAGTATAGGGTGCAAAAGTACAACAACAACAAAAAAACAAAAAAACTGAGGTCAGGTAAGGGGGGATGAAAGCTGGAGAGTTGGTATGTCCCATTTGCGTGATGCTTACAAAAAAGTATTTGTTTTTCTCTTTTCCCTCTTTCTCTTTTTTCTTCTTTTTTAGGGTCTATTTCTTAACTCTTTCTTTTTGTTTTTAATTTCTTTCTTATAGGGTCTTTGTTTTTTGTTTTTGTTTTTTGTTGTCACATTTTTTACACTTTCACTTTTTTCCTTCACTTTCTTCTTTCTCTCAATCTCATCCTTTCCCTTTATTAGTGTAGAAAATAAACGGAGTACATTAATTGTAATAAGATATATGTGATGAGTACTAGTGTAATTGGTTGTAATGTAATGTACTTCTAATAAATAAAAATTTAAAAAAAAGAAAAAAGATGTGGCCCTTGTGGCTAAGGGGATCAGGGGGTATGGAGAGAAGGCAGGTACGGGATACTGAGTTGGATGATCAGCCATGATCATATTGAATGGCAGTGCAGGCTCGAAGGGCCGAATGGCTTACTCCTGCACCTATTTTCTATGTTTCAATGTTTCTATCAGGGACAAGGGCTCCAACCACACAAACCACTTCTTCGGCTTCTTCTTCCCCATTCTTCTTGTCCTTCTGTCTTGCTGATCTTTAAGCATGTGAGGGCTGTTGCAAGCAGCAGGGCTTCTTCTTGTGAGTGCAATGCCCTCTGATGTTGCTCCATGGTAGTCATGATGCAGAATGATTGTTGAAACCCTACCCCTCAACCCCTTTTATAGGAAAACTGGGTGATTCCATTGTTTTGGAGGCCAAAAGGACGTGAATTGTCTTCAGTTGTATTCAGTTGTCACCAACAGGGTCGTAGCTTGTCGCGTGTGGACGTAGGTTGACTTCGGTTGTCGTAGGTTGTCGCCTGTGTGGTCATATGTTTTCGCAGGTGTCATTGTAGGTTGTTGTAAGTGTGGTCGTAGGTGAACATCCTAATGGGCCTGCCCCACTTAGGCGACTCTTTAGGTGACCGCCAGGGACTAATTTTAATGGAATTCAAATACGACACCTAGCGACAACCTACAACAGCACCTATGACAACCTACGACAGCAAAGATTGTCGCCACTGTCGCCGAAAAATTTTCAACATGTTGAACATTTTTTCGGCAGTCGCCTGTAGTCGCCCAAAAAATCACCTAAGTGGGACAAGCCCGTAAGTCACGATGATTGGGTCGCCGGTTGTCAGTAGCTTGCCGTAGCTTGACATCGACTCGGTGATAGGTTGTTGTATCTTGTTGTGTACATTGTCGTAGGGGGGTCTAATGTTATCCCACTTTTTAAGAAAGGCGGGAGAGAGAAAACAGGGAATTATAGACCAGTTAGCCTGACATCGGTGGTGGGGAAGATGCTGGAGTCAATTATAAAAGATGAGATAGCCGAACATTTGTTTAGCAGTAACAGGATCGGTCCGAGTCAGCATGGATTTACGAAATCATGCTTGACTAATCATCTGGAATTTTTTGAAGATGTAACTAGGAAAATGGACAAGGGAGAGCCAGTGGATATAGTGTACCTGGACTTTCAGAAAGCATTTGATAAGGTCCCACATAGGAGATTAGTGGGCAAAATTAGGGCACATGGTATTGGGGGTAGAGTGCTGACATGGATAGAGAAGTGTTTGCAGACAGGAAACAAAGAGTAGGGATTAACGGGTCCCTTTCAGAATGGCAGGCAGTGACTAGTGGGGTACCGCAAGGCTCGGTGCTGGGACCGCAGCTATTTACAATGTACATCAATGATTTGGATGAAGGGATTCAAAGTAACATTAGCAAATTTGCAGATGACACAAAGCTGGGTGGCAGTGTGAACTGTGAGGAGGATGCTATGAGAGTGCAGGGTGACTTGGACAGGTTGGGGGAGTGGGCAGATGCATGGCAGATGAAGTTTAATGCAGATAAATGTGAGGTTATCCACTTTGGTAGCAAAAACAGGAAGGCAGATTACTATCTAAATGGCGTCAAGTTGGGAAAAGGGGAAGTATAACAGGATCTGAGGGTACATGAGCCTATGAAAGTAAGCATGCAGGTACAGCAGGCAGTGAAGAAAGCGAATGGCATGTTGGCCTTTATAACAAGAGGAATCGAATATAGAAGCAAAGAGGTCCTTCTGCAGTTGTACAGAGCCCTAGTGAGACCACACCTGGAGTATTGTGTACAGTTTTGGTCCCCTAATTTGAGGAAGGACATTCTTGCTATTGAGGGAGTGCAGCGTAGGTTTACAAGGTTAATTCCCGGGATGGCGGGACTGTCATATGCTGAGAGAATGGAGCAGCTGGGCTTGTACACTCTGGTGTTTAGAAGGATGAGAGGGGATCTCTTTGAAACATATAAGATTGTTAAGGGTTTGGACACGTTAGAGGCAGGAAACATGTTCCCGATGTTGGGGGAGTCCAGAACCAGGGGCCACAGTTTAAGAATAAGGAGTAAGCCATTTAGAACGGAGACGAGGAAACACTTTTTCTCACAGAGAGTGGTGAGTCTGTGGAATTCTCTGCCTCAGGGGACAGTGGAGGCAGGTTCTCTGGATGTTTTCAAGAGAGAGCTAGATAGGGCTCTTAAAAATAGCAGTCAGGGGATATGGGGAGAAGGCAGGAACGGGGTACTGATTGGGGATGATAAGCCATGATCACATTGAATGGCGGTGCTGGTTCAAAGGGCTGAATGGCCTACTCCTGCACCTATTGTCTATTGTCTATTGTCTATTGACTCAAGGAGCCAAAATGGCCTCCTTCTGTATCATTAAGAAATATGATAACTATGTGAATAATTTAAATGAGGAACTGAAAAGTTGAGGCTTATAGAACTATTGTGAGTTATTAACAGGGATCACAGTAAAATCAGAAAATGGTGGTGATTGAATAAAATTCCAGAGAAATAAAGATCCCAACTAAGAACTAGTGTTTATGAGTTTAGTCAATGGTATTGTAAAATAAGTAATTCCCCTTGCTTCTACTCTTTTCTACTCTTATCTCATATTCTAGACGAAGGAATCTATTAATTAACTAAAAGATTTGTTTATATAACTGAAACAATCATCCATTATTTTAATGATTATCCCGAGAAAACAAGCATTTATCTGTCAAGTTCAAGTTTACATTTATTGTCACTGTACCAATTGGTTCAGTGAGATTTGGGTTGCCATGCAGCCATACAAATAAAAAGAACACAACACACGATAGAATTTAACATGAACATCCGCACACAGCAGAATCAACGTGTCCCACTGTGAGGGAAGGCAATAAAAGTTCAGTCATCTTCCTCTTTGTTCACCCACGGTCGGAGCCTATTAGTCATCAGGGTTAACCATATACAGATGGTTGTGTACCTTAACCATATACAGTAATGTGTAAAGAATGGAAATGCAAAAATAACTTATCCAAAACGTTTGCTCCACATAAAACTGTGGTGCTCTTATGCATACAGCATTTTTGTTCCAGTACTTATATTTCCTTTCTCATTTCAGAGTAATGCTTTTTCTCATAAACTCATTGGTTTAAAGGATCATTTGGCACTCCTAATGACTACCAAAAGATAGTGTCAGATAAGTGGTACACATGATATATTAACTAGGATTTCAAGGGATGCCTTTTATCTATTTTGTTTCTATTTACTTCTTCCAAAATCAATAATATATAAATTCTGATTTGTCTTAAAGCAGAACTGCTAAACTGATCAAACATACTGAAGAAGGGTCTCGACCCGAAACATCACCTATTCCTTCGCTCCATAGATGCTGCCTCATCCGTTGAGTTTCTCCAGCATTTTTGTCTACCTTTGATTTTTCCAGCATCTGCAGTTCTTTCTTAAACATATTAACTCCTGTTTTGTGATAACTGAATGAAATAAAATGTCTTGTATACACCAGGAAAAACAACTCTCTCAAAGTGTGGCACATAAAAGTAAGTTTGGTTTAGGTTGAGGCTTAGATTTGGGAAGATAATGGATGTGTTCTCTTCCCTCTGATGGGGCAGGTAACCTGAAGTCTGTACTTTGGAAGGTCACGGCTGAGGTGACCTTGGAGTCCGGGAAGTCACTCTCTACCCTCATTACCTGGTCAGCGAGTTGCGTTTGGGCCTCACGTGCTCAGGCACGGGGGGGGGGATGTAAACTCCAGTGAGAATAAAGGAGTTAAATTCCCTCGGAGAGTAGAAGGGTTTGCAGTTTATAAAGAAGGATTCTAGGTTGGGAGAGCAGATGTTTGACATTACCGTGATGTCGCTGCACCAGTCCTGGTTGGTATAGAAGCATATTCACCCGCCTCTTGATTTCCCCGCTGCCTCCACTGTTCTGTGAAATTGGAAACCAGCCAGTTGCAGCGCGCTGTCCGGGGTCGACTCACACAGCCAGGTCTCGGTGAAGCACAGGGCAGCGGCTCGAGAGAAGTCCATGTTTGTCCAGCGCAGGAGTTGCAGTTCGTCCACTTTGTTATTGAGAGAACGTACTTTTGTCAGGAATATGCTCGGGAGTGGTGTGTGTGATCCTCCTCACCAGAGTTGGGTGAGTGCTCCAGAGCACTTCCCACGGGTCCTCCTCTGTCTCAAGGAAATCTGTAGTGAGTTTGAGGAGTTATCATTGATAGGCATATGGATGTTAACTCCATATATTTGAAAGACATCACCAAGTGGAAATATTCAGACAATAAATAGGACCAAAGAGTAAATTATTAGGTGATAATGCTTTCACCTCCCAGTGCTTTCTTCCTCACTCATGACAGATTCTATCCTGGTAACCACGATTTTATCAAGATGCTGCCTCACATCAACAATGACGTATAACTCAAGGACAGGAGACAGTTACTGATGGAATGATGAAGTCATGCATTGTACTGTTGGTATTTCAATAAGAAAAGAAATGCAGCCCTATTATTCTACAAAAATACTAAAAAGAGATTGGGTGATCATTTCAAATTCACATCAAACACTGCCACGAATATAAATTCTTTAGGTCAAACTATTCCTTTGCTGAGAAAAATGCCAGTATTACCCATCACTGACTTGAATAATAGCATAACTTTAATTGATTAAGAATAAAATAATATTATGGAGGTATCTGTTTTTAACAAAAGACTAATCACACTTGGCATGTGTGTAATATTACATAAGATTGCCTTTTAAATATTTCTCTAAATCAGAATTCATTTTTTCATGTGCAAGCACAATAATGCTATTGGTATTGCAAACTTGTCAAAAGGCAATTGAGTAATAGATCAAATAAAGTATTGTTTTAACTTCAGTGCAAATGAAGTTGTGATTATCAATAGACTAACACCAGCATTAATATCAATGTTGTAAATCTACATTTTGGCCTTAAAGCAACTATGTGGAATGTCAAATATTTGGTTATTCAGATAGTGGAGTCTTTATGTTAATCAAACATATTTTGTTCTTTTTTCAATTATTAAGATGTTTGAAGTACATATTAACTTTAAAGTTGCAATAGAATTAAGAAGTTCTCAGTCAGCTTATGAAATAGTGATTGCAATTATTAATCATGTGGAATTTGAAATGAATTACCTAATCTCAATGTGAAGGAATTTTAACACTTTTTCCAAAGGATTGGGGTTATCATGTGGTTAAAATGGCTGTGCCAAGACTTAACACCCTAGACCCACTTGATTTCATTGTGCCTTCACCTACACTGGGCCAGTTATTATTATTTTTTTAAATAATATTTTTATTAGAAGCAAAGACATATTATGATAAAAACATTTCACGTATATCAATCATACATTATTAATATTATCAATTGTGGATTGATTCTGCTTCTAGTTTTTTTTATAGATAAAAAGTGAGAAAGAAAGAGAGAAGAGAAGAAAAAGAAAACACAAATGTCGAGATTAAAAAAAAGAGTGGAATAATTTACTAATAATACATCATTGGAGATAGGTTCGTAGGTTATAAAGTATAACTTTTCATCTAATCCTAAGTTCAAGCTTCAGTTAGGTTCCCGTGCTGACCCGATCTACCCCTTCAAATAGTCAATGAATGGAGACCATATTCTAACAAAAAGTTCTTGTTTGTCCATTAAGACAAGTCTGATTCTTTCCAGGTGTAGGGTCTCCGACATTTCCATAATCCCTGGGCCAGTTATTTAGGACTTCTTCTTGCGTATGGTGTTCACAGCCTAAAGTTTTAAGACAATTTGTTCTGTTTGATCTTCTGTTTGTGCACGCTAGGTTGATTGCATTCGTCAAAACAGGGTGGACCACATGAAGGTTGCAATCTCCCACCCATAGTGTCTTGGCCATAACGAGAGGTAGAAGGTGAACTGACTCCAGAGAATATCTCATTTATTGTTCAAAGTCAAGGTCCCATAACATGGGGATTCCAATGGCTCTTTTCTGATCACGGTCTCTCCCCTACCTGAGCCCCGGAAAGGTGCTGCAATTCACCAAAGCGGAGGACATGACGGGACAAGATGACGGTCAGTGACTCTAAAGGACAATGGCATCATTAAACGTGCGCAGTGTAAAGAACACTCCGCGATGTGTGAACGCCTTGCAGTACCTGGCCAAGGTCAAGGCGGACGTGACTTTTCTGCAGGAGTGCGGGCTGCCACACCTATGCTGCTATCGGAGGTGGTCATGATGATGACCCCATGGACTGTTGGTGTGGTCGGGGGGCAATGACTGTTGCGCTTCTGGTCTGGGCAACTTGCTGCGGGGAGGGAGCTTCGCCATCACTGAGGTCAGGGAGGTGGTTGGGGGGCATCTCCTCCTGGTGGATGTAATGTACCGTGGTTCCCCGCTCCAGCTGATTAATGTGTACACCTCACCTGTGCAGAGCGAGCGCCTGGCCATTCTCCAGCAGCTCCCACCGCTGCTGGTCACATCCCTGCAGCTCGTTCTGGACGGTGACTTCAACTGCATCGTTGATGCGGCTGGACGATCCGGCAGTGCCGACAACAGACTGGACAGCACCTCCAAGTTCCTGATGGAGACGGTAAAAGATGCAAAGCTGCACGACGCCTTCAGCGACCCTGCAGGTGGGTCCCAGTCGCGGTTCACCTGGTCAAGATCGGACGGTTCAGTCCGGTCCCAGATAGACTTCCTCTTCACGAAGGTCGTCACGGTCAGACACACCGAACTCACGCCAGTGTTCTTCTCTGACCACTGCCTCCTTTAGGCTTCCTGTCACCTACAGGAGGACCGGAAGGCAGGCAGAGGGATGTGGAAGTTAAATGTGAAGCTGTTGACCCCAGAGAACGTTGAGGAGCTAAAGAGGGACTACGCATGTTGGAGAACGTGAAGCCCCTCTTTGACTCCCCAACACTCTGGTGGGAAGGAACCAAGGAGAACATTAAGAGGTTCTTGATATTTAAAGGGGTGCAGAGAGCAAGACAGAGTCAGAGGGAATTGTGTCAACTCCAGACAGATTTGCAGCAATTGCTCCTTCTGCAGTCGAGAGGGGTGGATGTGAGGGAGGAACTTAGAGAGTTGAAGGGCCGGCAAGATCGGCTCTTTACCTCTGAATCCTCCAAGATCATCTTCCGATCCAGGGTCCGTCACGTGGAGCAGGATGAGACGTGCTCACGCTTCTTCTTCTTCCATAAAGTTCACAGGGGGAGCTGTGATGAACAGCCTTAGGGAGGAGGACGGCTCGGTAACATCCTTGCAGACGGATATGCTGAGGATCTGCAAATCCTTTTACACGGATTTGTATGGCAGAGATGACACAGACAGCATCGCCTCCCAGAACTTCCTGTCCTCTATCACGGAGGTCTTATAGGACAGCAAATGGGAGAGTCTGGACCAACCACTGACCCTAGAGGAGCTGACTGGCTCCATCCTTTCCTTTGACTCGAGTAAAACTCCCGGAAGCGATGGCTTACCGGCCGAGTTGTATTCGGCTCTGTGGGACTGGGTGGGCCCGGACCTGCTGGAAGTGTACAACGACATGCTTCTAGCCGGCAGCATGTCAGACTCCATGAGGAAGGGCAGCATCACCCTAATCTACAAGCAGAAGGGGGAGATGAAGGATATAAGGAATTCGAGACCCATCACATTGTTGAATGTTGATTATAAGATCATGTCTAATGCCATCGCCAACCGGGTCAAGTCTGCCCTGGGACGGGTGATCCACCCGGACCAAACCTGTACTGTACCTGGCAGGAAAATCTCAGGAAGCCTGGCGCTGCTGAGAGATACCATTGCCAACGTGCAGGACAGACGGGTGGATGCCTGCCTAGTCAACTTGGACCAGGAGAAGGCCTTCGACAGGATATCGCACACATACATGAGGGACGTGCTCTCCAAAATGGGATTTGGGGAGAGAATCAGAAATTGGATCAAACTGCTCTACACTGATATCTGTAGTGCAGTCCAAATCAATGGGTGGGAATCAGACAGCTTCCCCGTCAGGTCTGGAGTCAGGCAGGGTTGCCCTCCCTCCCCTGTCTTGTTCATCTGTTGTATTGAACCTTTTGCCGAGTCCATCAGGAAGGACGCGAGCATAAGAGGAGTGACATTGCCAGGCAGTGGGGGCACTCAGGTCAAAACCTCCCCGTACATGGACGATGTCGCCGTCTTCTGCTCGGACCCAGGGTCCGCAGATTGATCAGCATCTGCGACCAGTTTGAGTCGGCCACGGGAGCCAGGATGAACCACAGGAAGAGCGAGGCCATGCTCTTTGGCAACTGGCCCGACCGATCTTCCGTCCCCTTCACCATCAAGCCTGACTTCTTGAAGGTGCTGGGGATCTGGTTCGGGGGGGCTGAGGCATGTGACAAGAATTGGCTGGAGCAGATAGCTAAGGTGGGGAAGAAACTGGAGCTGTGGAAGCAGCGCTCCCTCTACATAACGGGGAAAAATGTGGTCACCAGGTGTGAGGTGCTCTCGGGGCTGCTGTACTTGGTGCAAGTGTGGCCTGTCCCTCCTTCCTACGCTACAGGGATCACCCGGGCCGTCTTCCAGTTCATCTGGGGGTCGAGGATAGACCGGGTGCGATGGGCCACAATGCACAAGTCGGCAGACAAAGGGGGTAAAAGCGTGCCCAACGTCGCCCTCACCCTGATGGCCACCTTCATGTGTGGCTGCATCAGGTGCAGTGTAGAGCCAAGGCATGTAGGCACCAAGTGTCACTACCTGCTGAGGTTCTACCTGTCCCCGGTGTTGCGAAGGATGGGCCTGGCGCAGATGCCACGCAATGTGCCAGTCAGCTGGACATTGCCGCGCCATCTGTCGTTTGTGGAAAAGTTCTTCCGGACCAACACCTTTGACCACATGTCCATTGGGCAGTGGTCAGCACGGAACGTTCTGCAGGCACTGCAGGGAAAGGACTCCATGGATCCTGTGGCATGGTTCCCAGAGCAGATTGCCCAGCTTGTCTGGCAAAATGCCTCATCGCCAGAACTCACCAACAAGCACAAAGACCTGGCTTGGCTGGCGGTGAGGGGAGCCCTCCCAGTCAGATCCTTCCTGCACCGTCGGAACCTCACTACCAGCGCACGCTGCCCTCGGGACGGCTGCTATGGAGAGGAGACGGTTGCCCACCTCTTTGCAGAGTGTGGATTCGCAAAGAGAGTCTGGAAAGATCTGCAAGGGTCCCTGTCACGTTTTATTCCGAACAGCTCCGTCACAGAGGACTCTGTGATTTACGGACTGTTCCCAGGGACGCATTCAGAGACTGACATTCAGAGTGCTGCTGGAAGGTCATCAACTCGGTGAAAAACACTCTTTGGTCTGCCCGAGCGTTGTTCACCACCCAGCGGAGCGAGATGCCCGTCGGGGAATGTTGCCGACTGGCCCGCTGCAGACTGCAGGAGTACGTGCTGAGGGACGCATTGAAGCTCGGTGCAGCCAACGCCAAGGCTCGGTGGGGGAGGACCACAGTCTAAGGTCCTTCCACTGCTGGACATGGGGGGCAGGGTGTGTTGGAGACGCCCCTCAAAATAAGGGAAGGGATCCCACGCCAGTGGGCCACATGAGTGGCAAGGGTGGGGGATAAACTTGTGAAATTTGAGCAATGTATGTAGACTGTATTGAATAATTTGTATAGCCTCCGAAATTGTCAGATGAATTTGTTGCACGGCTCATGTATTGTATATATTTATTACCTGAATAAAGTCTATTTTGAAATAAAAATTAAAAAAATTCCAATGGCTCTTTTATTGGCCATTCCAATGGCTCGCAACAGTCACTCAGACAAAACCACACAGGGATGAAAAATAAGATATCTATGGCAAATCAAAAACATTCACCTATCATCGACCAACTCCTGTCTCATCCCTCTCTCTTTACACTGGCTATCTTCCCTCTGTACTCTCAGTCCTGGTGCAGGCTCGCGATCCAAAATTTTAGATCCATATCTGGATAAATCTTCACAACAGAACAGGGGTAACACAAAATCTAAAACTAGGGAAATCCTAAATACATACATAAAAAATAGAAATACAACAGATATCTGGAGGATCGCTAACCCTGCTGGAAGGGAATACTCATTTTATTCAATGGTACACAAAACCTATTCACGTATCGACTATTTTCTAGTGGACACAAGATTAATTCCCTATACATTGAACCAAAAATATCACAACAGCACAATTTCTGATCACTCCCTGTTAACTTTTTTTTTTTAAACTCAAAGGAATGCCTAATAATAAATCGTTTTGGAGGTTTAATCCTCAAATTCTAAATGATCCACAAGGTGGTATATATTTAAAACAACAGATGGAACTTTTTTTCGAGACTAATGACACCCCAGATACTTCACCAACCTTACTATGGGAATCTTTTAAAGCATTTATCAGAGGATCTCTAATCTCATATCAAGCTTTTCTAAATAAAAAGAATAAGAATGAACAAAGGCAGTTTGAAGAACGAATTAGACAACTGGATTTAGACAACGCTAAAGAGCCAACTATAGATAAACATAATAAAATAACAATATTGAAATTTAAATTAAATAAAATATTATCAGCAAATGTTATAAGATTTCAAATTACAAAACAGGAACATTTTGAATTTGGGGATAAACCGCATAAACTTTTGGCACGTCAATTGAAAAAACGGGAAAAAGATCATACGATTTTAAAGATTAAATCAGATAAAGGGGAATTGTTAACATCAATTTGCTCAATTTTACCAAAACTTATATACATCTAAAGCGTTACCAGATAGTACTAAAGTTATAGAGTTCTTGGATAATTGTAATCTCCCAAAACTTAATTTGATCGAACAAGAGGAATTAGGAGCACAAATCTCAACTAAGGAAATAGAAGAAACAATAAACTCATTAAAGAATGGAAAAACACCAGGACCAGATGGATTTAGTAATGAATTTTATAAAAGATTTTATGAGATAATTACACCACGGTTACATAAAATGTATACATATGCTTTTAAAGAACAAACATTACCAGAAACATTAGCGGAATCAATGATTACACTTATACCTAAAAAAGATAAAGATTTAGAAGACCCGGGTTCATACAGACCTATTGCGCTGTTAAATACAGATCAAAAAATATCAGCGAAAACATTATCTAGAAGATTAAGTAAATATGTTAGTAAATTAATAAATGCAGATCAAACGGGGTTTATACCCAAGAGATACTCATGCAATAATCTGAGATGTCTGTTTAATATAATGCATTCATATAAAACCGAAGAACAAGACATCAATTATTTCATTGGATGCAGAAAAAGCATTCGATCAAGTGGAATGGGACTACCTTGTTAAAGTATTGCAAAAATTTCAAATGGGAGAGAATTTTATCTCATGGGTAAAACTATTATATGACAGGCCCACTGCCAGAATATTAACTAATAATATGTTGTCCCCGAAATTTCAATTATCAAGGGGAAATAGACAGGGATGTTCACTATCACCTCTGCTATTTGCTCTGGTAATAGAACCTTTAGCGGAAAGCATTAGAATGCATCCGAAAATCCATGGTTATAATACAAAATACTCAAATAATAAAATATCATTATACGCAGATGATGTTCTACTATATATCACAAAATCACAAATCAGTATACCAAATATATTAAATCTAATAGAGGAATTTGGATCCTTTTCAGGATATAGAATAAATTGGAATAAAAGTGAAATTATGACGATAAAACCTCAAGACTCAACACACCTGTTAAAATTCCCTTTTAAAATTGCTTCAGAAAAATTTAAATATTTGGGAATTGAAATTACTAGAAAATATAAATCTTTATTTAATGCAAACTATATGCCCTTACTTAATAAATTAAACGCACTGATTACATTTTGGAAAACTCTTCCGATGTCTCTAATAGGCCGAATAAATGCTATAAAAATGATCTTTCTACCACAAATTTTATATCTATTCCAATCAATACCAATAAACTTACCAAAAAAGTTTTTTTTTAAACTGGATGCCGATATCACAAATTTTATATGGGACTATAAATCCCATAGAATTCAAAGAAGACATTTGTGCAAACCTAAAGAATTTGGTGGATTAACACTTCCTAATTTTTTGTATTATTATTGGGCAGCAAATGTCAAAAATATGATTCACCTGTTGGACAACTCGGTCCAGCAGGTGGATTGGATAGTAATGGAGAGAGAGAATTGTTCCCCTTTTAATATAGGAGCGATCCTTCTCTCACCAACAAAATTGAATAATACAATATATAGTAAAAATCCAATTATTCATAGTACAATTAGAATTTGGAAACAAATAAAATTAACTTTAAAATTAAGAAACCTATCGCTTCTCTCACCTATAGTTAATAATCCGTCGTTTAAACCAACTATTATAGATAAATCATTTACACACTGGGACAGAATAGGAATTAAAATGTTTGGAGACACGTATGATAAAGGATTTTTTTTTATCATTTCACCAACTACAACTTAAATACAATTTGAGAAGTAATCAATATTTTAAATATTTTCAAATCCGTGACTATTTGAAAAAATATACACAAGAATATCAAAATTTATCTCCAGACCTATTAGACGATGCCATAAATATAAAGGCGGAATCAACTAATTTAATATCATACTTGTATAATATCATCCTAAATATAGAAATACCATCATCTGATAGAATTAGAAGAGATTGGGAACAAGAACTAGCTATAAAAATCTCAAAAGAGAGTTGGGATAAACACTTGCTATATGTGCACAAATGCTCGATTAATGTAAGACACATTCTAATTCAATTTAAAACTTAGCATAGACTATACTACTCAAAAACTAAAATAAGTAAATTTTATCCAAATGTCTCTTCCATCTGTGATAAATGTCTATCCCTAGAAGTAACTATAGCACATTCTTTTGTTTTTTGTATAAAAATCCCAAAATTCTGGAATGAAATCTTGGAAATTTTTACGAAATTATTTAAAATAAAACTGAAACCGAATGCAGAACTGATTATTTTCGGAACAATGGAAGCCAGCTTTGAGCTGACTTCGTTCCAAAAGAGCTTCCTTAATTACGGCTTAATAATGGCAAAAAAACATACTTAAATTCTGGAAAAACGCTCCCACACCAACGATAAAAATGTGGATTTCTAATATGTCCGAACTGTTACACCTGGAAGACATGAGATTCCTCTTAGCAGGCAAATCAGACCATTTCCAAAAGATTTGGTCTCCATTTATCGACTTATTACAAGCATAGGGTACAACACAACGTTGAAAATAAATGGTTTCAGGACCTGGTGAGGAGTGTGTAAAGATACGAAGTAGGTACATCCCTTTTATCTTATCTTATCTTATCTTATCTTATCTTATCTTATCTTATCTTATCTTATCTTATCTTATCTTATCTTACTTTCTGTTCTCTATTTTTTTTTTTTCTTTTTCTTTGGTTTTCTGTTTAACTCTTTCTTGTGGTTTCTACGGGTTTCTCTGGACCACTCTTTCACTCACTCACTATCTTTGCTAACTCTTTCTATCTTTCTTCTTTTTAAAGTTTAAAATAAGAAGTGGTACAGGTTATGCATAATTTTATTTTTGCTTGATATCACTGCAATGTACAATACTTCTAATTAAAAGAGGAAAAAAAAAGAAGAAAAAAAATGTCAACCCTCCTTTTCCTCTACAGATGATGCACACATAGATAGGTGCAGGAGTAGGCCATTCGGCCCTTTGAGCCAGCACCGCCATTCAATGTGATCATGGCTGATTATCCACAATCAGTACCCCGTTCCTGCCTTCTCCCCATATCCCTTGATTCTGCTAGCCCCAAGAGCTCTATCTAACTCTCTTTTGAATGCGTCCGGTGAATTGGCCTCCCACTGCCTTCTGAGGCAGAGAATTCCATAAATTCACAACTCTCTGTTTGAAAAAGGTTTTCCTTATCTCAGTTCTAAATGGCCTACCCCTTATTCTTAAACTGTGGCCCCTGGTTCTGGACTCCCCCAACATCAGGAACATGTTTCCTCCATCTAGCGTGTCCAATTCCTTAATAATTGTATATGTTTCTATAAGATCCCGTCGCATCCTTCTAAATTCCAGCGAATGCAAGCCCAGTCGTTCCATTCTTTCATCATATGACAGTCCTACCATCCCAGGAATCAACCTCGTGAACCTACACTGCACTCCCTCAATAGCAAGAATGTCCTTCCTCAAATTAGGAGACCAAAACAATAGACAATAGACAATAGACAATAGGTGCAGGAGTAGGCAATTCGGCCCTTCGAGCCAGCACCGCCATTCAATATGATCATGGCTGATCATCCTCAATCAGCACACAATACTCCAGATGTGGTCTCACCAGGGCCCTGTATAATTGCAGAAGGGCCTCTTTGCTCCTATACTCAAATCTTGTTATGGCCAACATGCCATTAGCTTTCTTCACTGCCTGCTGTACCTCCATGCTTACTTTCAGTGACTAATGTACAAGGACACCCAGGTCTTGTTGTACTTCCTCTTTTCCTAATCTGACACCATTCAGCTAATAATCTGCCTTCTTGCTCTTGCCACCAAAGTGGATAAACTCACATTTATCCACATTATACTGCATCTGCCATGCATCTGCCCACTCACCCAACCTATCCAAGTCACTCTGCATCCTTATAGCATTGTCTTCACAGTTCGCACTGTCACCCAACTTTGTGTCATCTGCAAATTTGCTAATGTTACTTTTAATTCCTTCATCTAAATCATTGATGTATATTGTAAATAGCTGCGGTCCCACTACCGAGCCTTGCAGCACCCCACAAGTCACTGCCTGCCATTCTGAAAGGGACCCGTTAATTCCTACTCTTTATTTCCTGTCTGCCAAACAATGTTCTATCAATGTCAGTACCCTACCCCCAATACCATGCGCTCTAATTTTGCCCACTAATCTCCTGTATAGGACCTTATCAAAGGCTTTCTGAAAATCCAGATACTCTACATCCACTGATTCTCTCTTATCCATTTTACTTGTTACATCCTGAAAAAATTCCAGAAGATTAGTCAAGCAAGATTTCCCCTTCATAAATCAATGCTGACGGATCAATCCAAGTCAGCATTACTGCTATCCAAATGTGGCGCTATTACATCTTTAATAATTGACTCCTGCATCTTCCCCGCCACCTGTCAGGCTAACAGGTCTATAATTCCATGCTTTCTCTCTCCCTCCTTTCTTAAAAAATGGGATAACATATGCTACCCTCCAATGCACAGGAACTGATCCATAATCTATAGAACATTGGAGAATGATCACCAATGCACCCAAGGTTTCTAGAGCTACCTCTTTGAGTACCCTGGGATGCAGGCCATCAGGCACTGGGGATTTATCAGCCTTCAGTCCCATTAATCTACCCCAAACCATTTCCCGTAACCCACTGGGTTCCTCCAGCAGTTTGATGTTTGCTCCAGATGCCAGGCGTTGCATAGATCTCCTTCCTATCCCAACATTGGAAATCTGGAACTTAGCTGTCACAAGTTCACCTAGTCTCCTTCCTTCCTCCGACAAAATAACCCTGATTCCTCCCTCATTTACCCATGTTGCCAGTGGGTAGCTTGTATGCTCTGTAGTTTCTGAACAACATATGAAAACCACTAGCTGCAAAACATTCACCTTTTCAGGGTGAGCACCAATTTCTGGATCATTGGGACCTCTTTTGGGGAAGGTGTGACCTGTACAGAAAGGACGGGTTGCACTTGAACCCGAGGGGAACCAATATCCTGGCGGGGAGATTTGCAAAGGCTACTGGGGAGACTTTAAACTAGAACAGTTGGGGGAAGGGACTCAAATAGAGAAAGATGGTAGAAAATGTGGGAGGCAGGAGGCAGAGAAGGGAAGCACTCGGACCCAAAATGTAGGGGAGAAAGAAGAAAAAGATAATAAACAGAGAATAAGTGGTGGTGGGTTTCTTAAATGTGTATATTTTAATGCTAGGAGCATTGTAAGAAAGGTGGATGAGCTTAGAGTCTGGATTGATACCTGGAAGTATGATGTTGTGGCGATCAGTGAAACATGGTTGCAGGAGGGCTGTGATTGGAAACTAAATATTCCAGGATTTCGCTGCTTCAGGGGTGATAGAATTGGAGGGGCAAGAGGTGGGGGTGTTGCCTTGCTTGTCAAGGAAGATATTACAGCAGTGCTTTGGCAGGATAGATTAGAGGGCTCGTCTAGGGAGGCTATTTGGGTGGAGCTGACAAATGGGAAAGGTATAGCATCACTTATAGGGGTGTATTATAGACTGCCAAATGGGGAGCGAGAATTGGAAGAGCAAATATGTAAGGAGATAGCAGATATTAGTAGTAAGCACAAGGTAGTGATTGTGGGAGATTTCAATTTTCCACACATAGACTGGGAAACACATTCTGTAAAAGGGCTGGATGGTTTGGAGTTTGTAAAATGTGTGCAGGATAGTTTTTTGCAGCAATACATAGAGGTGCCTACTAGAGAAGGGGCAGTGCTGGACCTCCTGTTAGGAAATGAGACCAGGCAGGTGGCGGAGGTAAGCGTTGGGGAGCACTTCGGGTCCAGTGATCACAATACCATTAGTTTCAATATAATTATGGAGAGGGTCAGAACTGGACCTAGGGTTGAGATTTTTGATTGGAGAAAGGCTAACTTTGAGGAGATGCGAAAGGATTTAAAAGGAGTGAATTGGGACATGTTGTTTTATGGGAAGGAGGTAGAAAAGAAATGGAGGACATTTAAAGGTGAAATTTTAAGAGTACAGAATCTTTATGTACCTGTTCGGTTGAAAGGAAATAGTAAAAATTGGAAAGAGCCATGGTTTTCAAGGGAAATTGGACACTTGGTTCGGAAAAAGAGAGAGATCTACAATAATTATAGGCAGCATGGAGTAAATGAGGTGCTTGAGGAGTATAAAGAATGTAAAAAGAATATTAAGAAAGAAATTAGAAAAGCTAAAACAAGATATGAGGTTGCTTTGGCAAGTAAGGTGAAAGTAAATCCAAAGGGTTTCTACAGCTATATTAATAGCAAAAGGATAACAAGGAATAAAATTGGTCCATTAGAGAGTCAGAGTGGACAGCTATCTGCAGAGCCAAAAGAGATGGGGGAGATACTGAACAATTTCTTTTCTTCAGTATTCACCAAGGAGAAGGATATGGAATTATGTGAGGTAAGGGAAACAAGCAGAGTAGCAATGGAAACTATGAGATTCAAAGAAGAGGAGGTGCAGACACTTTTGAAAAAGATGAAAACGGATAAGTCTCCAGGTCCTGACAGGATATTCCCGGGGACATGGAGGGAAGTTAGTGTAGAAATAGCAGGGGCTATGACAGAAAAATTTCAAATGTCATTAGAAACGGGAATAGTGCCGGAGGATTGGCGTACTGCGCATGTTGTTCCGTTGTTTAAAAAGGGTTCTAAGAGTAAACCTAGCAATTATAGACCTGTTAGTTTGACGTCAGTGGTGGGCAAATTAATGGAAAGGATACTTAAAGATAATATATATAAGCATCTGGATAAGCAGGGTCTGATTAGGAACAGTCAACATGGATTTGTGCCTGGAAGGTCATGTTTGACTAATCTTCTAGAATTTTTCGAAGAAGTTACTAGGGAAATTGATGAGGGTAAAGCAGTGGATGTTGTCTATATGGACTTCAGTAAGGCCTTTGACAAGGTTCCTCATGGAAGGTTGGTTAAGAAGATTCAATTGTTGGGTATTAATGGTGGAATAGCAAGATGGATTCAACAGTGGCTGAATCGGAGATGCCAGAGAGTAATGGTGGATGGCTGTTTGTCAGGTTGGAGGCCGGTGACTAGTGGGGTGCCTCAGGGGTCTGTGTTGGGTCCACTGTTCTTTGTCATGTACATCAATGATCTGGATGATGGTGTGGAAAATTGGATTAGTAAGTATGCAGATGATACCAAGATAGGTGGTGTGGTGGATAATGAAGTAGATTTTCAAAGTCTACAGAGAGATTTAGGCCATTTGGAAGAGTGGGCTGAAAGATGGCAGATGGAGTTTAATGCTGATAAATGTGAGGTACTACATCTCGGCAGGACAAATCAAAATAGGACGTACATGGTAAATGGTAGAGAATTGAGGAATGCAGTTGAACAGAGGGATCTAGGAATAACTGTGCATAGTTCCCTGACGGTGGAATCTCATGTAGATAGGGTGGTAAAGAAAGCTTTTGGGGTGCTGGCCTTTATAAATCAGAGCATTGAATATAGAAGTTGGGATGTAATGTTAAAATTGTACAAGGCATTGGTGAGGCCAATTCTAGAGTATGGAGTACAATTTTGGTCGCCTAATTATAGGAAGGATGTCAACAAAATAGAGAGAGTACAGGGGAGATTTACTAGAATGTTGCCTGGGTTTCAGCAACTAAGTTACAGAGAAAGGTTGAACAAGTTAGGTCTTTATTCTTTGGAGCGCAGAAGGTTAAGAGGGGACTTAATAGAGGTCTTTAAAATTATGAGCGGGTTAGACAGAGTTGACGTGGATAAGCTTTTTCCATTTAGAGTAGGGAAGATTCAAACAAGGGGACATGACTTGAGAATTAAGGGACAGAAGTTTAGGGGTAACATTAGGGGGAACTTCTTTACTCAGAGAGTGGTAGCTGTGTGGAATGAGCTTCCAGTGGAAGTGGTGGAGGCTGGTTCGATTTTATCCTTTAAAAATAGATTGGATGGGTATATGGACGGGAAAGGAATGGAGGGTTATGGTCTGAGTGCAGGTAGATGGGACTAGGGGGAAGTATTTATTTAAAAAAAAAATAATAATAAAATTTAAAAAAATAAAAAATAAATATAAAAAATACTAATAATAATAATGTTCGGCACAGATTTGAAGGGCCGAGATGGCCTGTTTCCGTGCTGTAATGGTTATATGGTTATATGGTTATATTGGCTTCAAATATTACCTGGAATTTCTCCTGTTATCAGTTAGGCTTGCCATGTTGACCTACAATCCCACCACCATTATCCCCCCATCTTCCAGCCTTCACATTTGGAAACCTGGCTAAATGAGCAGGAAACACTCCTTGCAAGGCATTTTCATCATGGCCAAGAAAATCTCAGGCAAAGACCTAAATCTATAGGGCAATTTCATGTATGATTTTTTAGGTGCTACTGACTATCTTGTCAACTTTAATCGTGGGCAAGTATGGTAGAGGTTAACATTTTATTTTTCCACCACATCAATTTTAACAAATGTACCTTCATCCAAATGATTTATAGAATTTTTTTTTAAATTGAGGCACAGCACTGAATCCTAGGGCAAACCACTTGCTGCTTCTAGATAATAGGAAAATCATTCATTTATGCAGTTTCTTTACTTCCCATTAGACAGTCCATCTTCTAGCAACATCCATATGTTAGGAATAGGAATACTTTATTGTCACATGAGATTAGGCAGTGATATTCTTTGCTTGCATACACAATGTATACAAATAGCACAAATACCTACGGCGCTGACAAAGTTACAAAAGCATGGCAGCTCCCCATTTTGTCCTCCCCCAAACCCCCCATGCCAGGTCCCCATTGTCCCCCTCCCCATTGTCCATGGTTCTCCCCCCACCTTCCTCACGGCGGTCCCCCCATGCCGGGTCCTCCATTGTTTCCACCCCCCATCCTCACGGTGATCCTTCCACACTTTCATCGACCATGGGTTGACCTGTGAGGCTTCACCATCGTCGTGAGGCTTCACTGCCGCCGAGGCCTCAACGCTGCAGACGCCCCATTTCGTGCCTCCGTGGTGCCAACCGGGCCCCAACTGCGGGCTCCATCGGCCGCTTCGCCCGATCCGGGCTTCTACCCACGAGATCCCAGCCGAGCCCAGACCCAGGCTTCTACGCAGCGATCCGGGAGGCAACGAGACTGCAGCGCCTCGATAAAGGCCTCCAGCCGCGTTCCCAGTCCATAACCGCGGCCCGTCGGGAAGCCTTCTGGCTTCATGAATTTTTATTTTCTGCAATAGCTTGAATATGTTTGAGATAAATAATTGGCAGAAATGGCAGACAGAGAAATTGAAATAAGCAGTTAACTACTCTCAATTTAAAATGTATCTTGGATTGTTCAGAGGATACATATTCTTGTTACAGCTTGTAGTGTGGTAACCAGACTAGATACTGTCTGTTATCAAATTTACCACTTCAGATAATTAAAGGCCTAAACAACAGAATGTGATTTAGTTTTTTGTTTTAGAGATTCCTCATGGAAACAGGCCCTTCGGCCCACTGATTCCACGCTGACCATCGATCACCTGTACATTATTTCTACGTTATCCCAGTTTTGCAGCCTACACACTAGGGGCAATTTTACAGAAGCCAATGAACCTACAAACCTGCATGCCTGGATTGTGGATGGAAACCAGAGCACCTGGAGAAAACCCACATAGTCACAGGGAGACCATACAAAATCCATGTAGACAGCACCTGTAGTTAGGATCGAACCTGGGACTCTGTAAGGCAGCAACTCTACCACTTCACCACTGATGTTAAACACAGAAAAGTGGCAGGCAAAACAAAAGCATATGTTTGACCTTGGCTTTGAAAGATTAACTCTATTTTTGCAAAAGAAAATTCCAATAACCAAGTAAATATACTTGTTTAAGAAGGAACTGCAGATGCTGGAAAAATCGAAGGTAGATAAAAATGCTGGAGAAACTCAGCGGATGTGGCAGCATCTATGGAGCGAAGGAATGG
The DNA here is from genome assembly GCA_038087875.1 of Malacoraja senta. Lineage (NCBI taxonomy): Eukaryota > Metazoa > Chordata > Chondrichthyes > Rajiformes > Rajidae > Malacoraja > Malacoraja senta. Next base: position 60,534,866 of record CM075977.1, on the reverse strand, counting down.
GTGACGTTTCGGTCCGAGACCCTTCTTCAGAGTAAATATACTTGCTCTTATTCAGCTCAGTATTTTTATGTGAACCACCATCTGCAGGATTGCTTGCAATGGCTTGATTCATAAAATAGCACAATCACTTTACATCCATGCAAGATCTACCACGCAGGCATTATCAAGGCAATTTTTGAAATGAATCACAAATAAATCAAATACTATTGACTTCTGTGTTCAGTTTTTCAATCCAATTATTTTATGTGCCACTGTGTAGCATGAAGAGTGCCTCATAAAATTTGGCAGAATATAAATGTTCTAAAATTTCCAGTTTGGGTAGGTAGCTGAATATATCAATCACTGCAAATACCAAGAATGAAAAATATTCCTGCCCATGAAAAGCAATATCTTTTGACATTTAGACCTCAAACACATTTCTACCCTCCTACCCGTAACTACTACCTGCTTCCTAAAGGGGCTGTCCCACTTGGGCGACCTAATCTGCGAGTTTAGAAGAGTGTCTTCGACCTTCAAACTCACAGCATGGTCGACACGTGGTCCTAGGAGGTCCTATGAGGTCACTGGAACTCTCCTTCATGCTCGAGGGAAGTTCCCGAATACTCTTGGCCTCAGCAAGGTCGCGGACATTTTTTCAGCAGGTTGAAACATTTTCAGTGAGTAAAATTTGGTCGGCATGGTTCTTTTGAACTCGTAGTGCAGTGGAGTGGGGTCGCTATTTAGTTACAGGCAGTTGAGGGCAGCTGTAGGCAATCTCCTTCGCTGACCGGGCATTTTGATTGGCTCATTGGAGTTTTCAGGACCAGGGAAAAACTACCGGTAGGTTAAATGTCCGCTAAACTTTATTATACTTCTTAAAAGTGTCTCCACTCCTTCTCCCCCCCCCTTCTCTCCCCTTCTCTCCCCTTCTCTCCCCTTCTCTCCCCTTCTCCCCCCTTCTCTCCCCCTCTCTCCCCTTCTCTCCCCTTCTCCCCCCCCGCGCTCTCTAAAGGACACCGTTTCTGTGCAGCCGTTTTACCTTCCTCTTCATCGCGGGTGTGAATTTCAGACGCTTTACCTGGCCCCCACCTTTGCGATGTGTTTGTGTGTGTGTGTGTGTGTGCGGTTGGTTGATCCAGCTCGCGGTTTCAACACGGACGGTTGATCCAGCTCGAGGCTTTCCAGGCGAGTGCCCTCGAGCTTGAAGGTCGAAGACACTCTTCTTAACTCGCGGATTAGGTCGCCCAAGTGGGACAGCCCCTTAACTAGGCTTCACAGTGCCTACCTCCTATTTCCCATGTCTGACCACTTTATAAAACTTTGTCTTTCACAAATCTATTTTTCATTTTCCCAGATCTTTTACAATTCATCCTGCTGTGCTTTTTTTTGTCTAATCATGCATCTGTTGTAGTGCAGTTATCCTTGGCTGTGTGTTTAAATGTCTAGTTTAAACCCTTGACTGCTGACTGAAAAACAGAAGTTTTCAGAGGTTCATTCCAAAATTACCTTTGGAACACAGATATTTACTGTGACAATTGATAAAATGAAAAAAAAAGTACTATAGAAAATTATGCATTATAAGTGCTTATCGAAAAATTGTAAATGTGAAATTGAATTTATGATTCTACATAAGAGTTTTGCAGAAAGGGAATCTTTTTTACTGCCATGCTGGCATTCAATTTTATACTGAAGGAGATAAGGAGAATTGCATGGCAAGAGTAATCTCCTTGTTATTCAGCATGAATTCTTTTCATAACATCCATTAAAATTTCATAAACTATCAGTTTATAATCTCATGATGCAATTAAATTGCTATCACAGCTGTGTGACTTTAGCTATGATTCATAAATGGGCTACATTTTTTATTATTTACTCCATTTGACCAATAATCAAATCGTATAATGATTCACATCCTGTATGTGGTATTAAAAGAGCAATGGACAGCTGTCCCAAAGATGATGCGATTTCTTTGTAAATGATTTTATTTTAGCCATCGACCATCTTTGGTGTTATTAAATATTTTGATTTATTTGAAATATATCAGTCTTTTAACTGGATTTTTTTCCATTGTCAAGCAACTTTGGATTCTGAAGAAAACATCGCAGATGGAATTCACCATATATTTGCAGGTTTGGATCCAAACAATTGTCAATATGAAAGAGTTGCCTGATCAGCCATATAGTGGGGTTTGCAGGTCAAAAAAACCTCTGCAACCGAGGGATATATTGAGTCACCCACTTAAATGTAATATGATTTCTGAACATGACAAGAGAAGTAATAGAAGCCTGTGAGTTCTACGTAGCTGTAAGGTTTTCCAATAAGACAGCAGAGAATATGAAATGAGGTCTGTGAATATCTAGTATCTAGTTGTCACTGAGCAGGAAGCCCCCAGGGTAAAAGTGCATTCAGACTGGAGGGAAGCAGTAGATAATGTTTGTGTTACCCCCCTCCCCCCCCCCACCCCCCCCCCCCCCTCTCACCATCTCCACAATATTAATTACAGTATAGTCCAGGGGAGATTCAATGTCCTCTAAATGGTGGCCAGATCACTCAGATAACTTCAGTACCTTTTTTACCTATACCTTTTTCTACATTCACATCACGGATACTTACCCCGCAAGGAGTATTCTTTCAACCACCTACACACACAATGCCTCCTACTGGTATTTGAAGATGCATCTATTGCCTTCAATTGATATCATGGATTGCAATACCTCTTAAAGGATAAATCTCCATCACACCCACAGCCTTGTAACAACAGCTAAATGAAAGGCAACTTTATAAAAGGCTGGAGACAAGGAACTGCAGATGTTGGTTTATAAATAAAAGGCACAAAGTTCTGGAGTAACTCAACAGGTCAGGTAGCATCTCTGGAGAAGATGGATATGTGATGTTTTGGGTTGGGATCCTCCTTCCGACTGATTGTCGGGGGGGAAAGAAAGTTGGAAGAGAGGCTTAAAAAAGACTACCAGCATAGAAGACCCTGACTCCTTAGTAAGAGTCTGATGGACACAAGGCTCTACATGAAAGGATGAGATTGCAGGCAAGATATATGCTGGTAAATGCAGGGCTGACTCATTATATTTGGTTTTTGTTTTATGTGTTTATTCCAAGTAAAGCAATACAATTTAAAGAAAAGATTTACATTTAAATTGCACTTTTTGCAATTTCAAGATATTCTAAAACACTTTATAGCCAATGAAATAATTTCAGATGTAATCATGCTTGAAATAAATGGAATAAAGCTGTCAGCAACCTTGCACAGACAGCAATGTGATAACTACTCAATAATTCATTTTCCTTTGTAAAGTTGGTTGAGGAACAAATATCTGGAGATAACCCTTTCTCTTCATAGATATTCTGCCAGATCTTTTACATCCTGCTGACACTGCACATCTGCCTTGGTTTGCAGTATTGATTGATTGAAAGATGTAGCATAGAAACAGGCCCTCTGCTCACTGTGCCCATGCCGACCATTGATCTCCTGTTTATACTAGTTCTATGTCATCCAACTTTTGCATCCACTCCGTACACACATGAGGGGCAATTTACAGAGGCCAATTAACTTACAAACCCACAGATCATTGGAATGTGGGAGGCAAACCAAAGCACCTGGTAAAAACCCACATAGTCATGGGGAGAACATGCAAACACCACATAGAACAGCATCTGAGGTCAATTCGAACCCAGGTCTCGAGTGCTGTGAAGCAGCAGCTCTACAAGCTGTGCCTCTGTGCCCTTGCTAGAAGTCACTCACCAAACTATAACCATCCTTTAGCCTGGACCAATGCACACAAGTCGCTAGAGTAGAATTTGAAACTAGAACTTTGTGATTCAGATACAAAAAAAACAATTGCTTCTATTTATTTAGTTAACTGAACCTTTTCACATTACAATGGTTGCTTTGGAAAAAGTGATCAGTTCTTCTGACATCTACCAAATGAGTCATAGAGTCATGCAGCATAGAAACAAGCCTTTCGGCCCAACTTGCCCACACTGACCAACATGTCTCATCTACATTAATCCCACATGCCTGCATTTGGCCCATATCACTCTAAACATGTCTTATCCATGTACCTGTCTAATAGTTTTGTGAGATTCAAAAATCACAAACGCTTTTAGAGACAAAGTCAGCAAAGAAGCTTTTTATTCAAATCATATTCTGCAGAATAGATGCCTCTCCTCTGATGTCCCCTAGAGGCACACCGAGGATCGGGATGACTTCTACCTTTATACATTTCATGGGTATCATTGTCACACCCTCATCCCTCCCCATTGTGCTTCTTCCAATCATAACATAAAGCCCACATTCCCACGAGAACGTCCTGGAACGTCCACCCGACGTCAAAGACACCTCCCATATCATGCATCGCATGTGCATTTAAATGAGACATCTTGTCATAGTGGGTGTGTGTACATATTCATGTAAGTTCATTGCCCATGCGCACAGAGTGTTTCTTATGACCCTTACCCTAGTTCTATGCTGGGCTGTTGCTATCTTCTCTGTTCTCATCCTTGAAAAAGTCACCATCTGTACTCGTCCTTCACTCCCCCTATCCTCCCTACTATACTCCCTACTATACAAAGGGTTCTTGTCTAAATCAACTTATACCTATTAACCCCTTTCTCACAATCCACACTTTTACTTTTGCTACGCAACCTTTGATTTAGACTATCTGCCCCTTCTCTAATGCTAGCAGCAGAATCTTCGCCTCCTTATCTTCCTCTCGCTGGTCATACTGTGTTTTAAATTCGATAGACAGGGAGGTGAGACCTGCTAGAGCTCTCGATACTGACCCATCAGGAGCAGTGTTGTTGGGGATGAAGGTGCAACATTGTTCCCCAAACATTACACACACCCCTCCCTTCTCAGCCAGTAGCATGTCTAAGGCCATGCGATTTTGCCAGGCCATTAGGCTGGTATCTGTCAGTTGTTCTGCTAATCCTTCAACCGCATCTCGAGTGTAATTTATAAAGCGTTGTTGATTGTAGTATAGGTAGTTGATCCAGTCCACATTTTTATTAAGTGTGGACCACCAGAAGAGTATGGACTCAAAGCCCGCAGCTATCAGGTTTCTGGCTTTGAATTCATCGGGTACCCCTCTTGGCACCCCTATCGCATCTATATATATGTGTGTGTCGAAGGGTCTGTCCTTCGGCCCTTTGTATTGTTGTTGCTAGCCGGGAATAGGTGATGATAACTCTGGCAGGTCGCATCCTTTGGTGGGATGGGATTCGTGAATAGCTGTAGTATACATGACATAGCCCCAGGTGTCCTATCCCAATTCAAGGGAAATGGTTCTGGAACCAGCTGAGGCTTAGCTCCGGCGCAGGCGTAGCAATTGGTGTGTTGCATACTCCTGGCCGTGTACATCATCCAGGCAAGCCAGGTGTTGGCTCCCTTCCCTCCTGTAGGTATTCCCTCCTCATATAATTGCCTTAATTCTGTTTCTCCTGCTACTATCATTATCTTCAAATCCTTAGGCTCATTCTCCCTGTTCTATCTGCACATCCTTCCACTTTCCTGCATTTGAACACTCTGTATGCTTACATAGTTGGGTAACCACCCAACACGCGACCCACCAACACGAAATCTTCATTTTTCCCGCGGGTTCTTGTTAAATATTAAAGTCAATGGTTCCTCTCCTTTGCGCACAGTCCACGGGCTGATATTATTTGGTGGGGCCTCCACAGGACCCTTAAATCGGCTTGCGTGTGTCCACCCTTTTTCTTTTGTTCGTACTGCTGTCTCGGTGATTAGTAACACCAGGTAGGGTCCAGTCCACTTAGGTTGCTGCTTTTCTTCCTTCCATGATGTTACAAGATCCCAGTCCCCCGCTTTCACAGAATGGATTGGAAAGTCGAAATGGGGACTGTGCCAGCAGCCCCTTGGTTCTTAATTCTGTAATAGAACGAGATACTCATTCCCTTGTATTTGTTGGGACCCCTTCTATCGTTCCTAAATAATAAAGACCTAACTTGTTCAACCTTTCTCTGTGTCTTAGTTGCTGAAACCCAGTCAACATTCCAATTGATCTCCTCTGTACTCTCTCTATTTTGTTGACATCCTTCCTATAATTATGCCTACCAAAATTATACACCATACTCCACAATTGACCTCACCAATACCTTGTACAATTTAACATTACAACCCAACTTCTATACACAATGCTCTGATTTATAAAGGCCAACACACCAAAATCTTTCTTTACCATCCTATCTTCATGAAATTCCACCTTCAGGGAACCATGCACAGTTATTCCTAGATCCGCCTGTTCAACTTCATTCCTCAATTCACAATCATTTACCATGTACGTTCAATTTTGATTTGTCCTGCCAAGATGTATCACCTCACACTTATCAACATTAAACCCATCTGTCATGTTTCAACCCATTCTTCCAAATGACCTAAATCTCTCTGTACACTTTTTAAAATCTACTTCATTATTCACAACACCACCTATCTTAGTATCATCTACATACTTATTAATCTATTTTACCACACCAACATCCAGATTATTAATTCACATGACAAACAACAGTGGACCCAACACACATCCCCGAGGTACCCCTCTAGTCACTGACCTCCAACCTGACAAACATCCATCCACCATTGCTCTCTGACATCTCCCATACAGCCACTTTTTAATCCATCTTGCTATTCCTTACTAACCCTTCTTAACCAACCTTATTTCCTTATTGAACCTTGTCAAAGGCCTTACTGAAGTTCATCTAGACAACATCCATCACTTTACCCTCATCAATTTCCCTAATAACCTTTTCAAAAAATTCAAGATTAGTCAAACATCACAATCACAAATCCATGCTAATTCTTCCTAATCCTACCCTATTCTTATATATTGTCTTAAGTATCCTTTCCATTATTTTGCCCACCACTGATGTCAAACAACGTTCCTGTTCAAACTCTATTCTTTTCTCACATCTCTTGTCCAACTGTTCACTTACCTCAGGGCTATTATCTATTCATACCTGCGGGACAGCCCTCATGTAATTATTGAAATGGTACCAGGTATATCAACCTTCTACCTGAACATCGGTCGGTAGTTTAGAAAACTCATACATACACCTTGTCTTCAGGTTTAAAGGGTCCTTCCTCCTGGTCCACCTCCAACAGCTTTTACTTTTCCTGTTCATAAATAGACTTGTATATCATAATTAACTGTTTCATATACTTTTTAAATTCTATCTTTAACTGTTCCAAACTCGGTCTCTTGTAGGGACCTCTCTATTGTGCCACCTGCTCGGTTAGTTTGCATGCAACATCTCTTCAGTGCCAATGGCAGGGCATCGATCCAATTCAACTTTGTAATTAAACAAATTTTATTTATATTAACCTTCAATGTTCCATTTATTCTTTCCACCATGCCTGTGACTGCAGGTGTTACATACCCAAATGTGTATTTTACTCTAAGGGTCTCTATCGCCAACTTAGCTACTCCCTAAATGAAAACAATCCGTTGTCAAAGCTGATTTCTGTAGGTCTACCAAACCTCTTAATTACCTTATTCATCATAAACGACACTACAGGGCTTATACCTAATCTAGTCTGAACTATATCCTGCCTTTAAATCCCTTTCTCTCTTGGGGACCCCAGTCCTGTTAGGGCTTATATCCAGATTAATTTCACTCCCGATAGGACTTTTTGAGGAAACGTACCCGAAAGACATTCATTATTGGCATGTAATTCTCTGGCCCTGCTTGGTTCCGTCATAGGACTCACTTAGGTCCATTGTTTATTGACAACACCTCCTCCTGCTGGTTTGCAAGTCTTTTTCCTATCTTTGCGATATTTCTCGACCGCAGAGACCAACTGTTCGCTGAATCTGCTTGACTTTAAGAAGAATGACATCCACCACAGTAGTTCATAATATAATGTTCATCAATCAACTCTCCACCTTTTCAGCTGGTTTTCCAGATAGGCTGCTGGATTACATTGTCTGAGGGCCTGCCATGCCCTCTGCCTGTTCATAATATAATGTTCATCAATCAACTCTCCACCTTTTCAGCTGGTTTTCCAGATAGGCTATTTGCCTTTCCTTCTGTATCTCCCCTTGTTCCTTGGGGTTCCTCTTAAGTGGGTAACATTGTCTGAGGGTCTGCCATACCCTCTGCCTGACTGTGTCAAACAGTATGCCATTGCTTGTTACATTGTTCGCATCAGTTTATACCATCCATCTTCAGTAGTCGTCCCACGTTCTCCTCCTTCAAAGCCCTAATCCATTTCCTCCCCCATCAGGGATATAGGGTGAGGTATTTTTTTAGCCCTTTCAGTTTATGGGTGCCCCAAGGGATAATCCGTGTCTGTCCTTCTCTTTTCTCTTTCTAAACTTGAACAAGGAGGCAAGAATTAGAAAGAAGGCATACCAGAAAGGATTAAAGTTGGAAGCATTGGTGGTTCAGTGGTAGAATTCTCGCCTGCCATGCGAGAGGTCCCGGGTTCAAATCCCGGACGAGCCCCCAAAAATTGTGAGATTCAAAAATCACAAACGCTTTTAGAGACAAAGTCAGCAAAGAAGCTTTTTATTCAAATCATATTCTGCAGAATAGGTGCCTCTCCTCTGATGTCCCCTAGAGGCACACCGAGGATCGGGATGACTTCTATCTTTATAAATTTCATGGGTATCATTGTCACACCCTCATCCCTCCCCATTGTGCTTCTTCCAATCAGAACATAAAGCCCACATTCCCACGAGAACGTCCTGAAACGTCCACCCAACGTCAAAGACACCTCCCATATCATGCATCGCATGTGCATTTAAATGAGACATCTTGTCATAGTGGGTGTGTGTACATATTCATGTAAGTTCATTGCCCATGCGCACAGAATGTTTCTTATGACCCTTACCCTAGTTCTATGCTGGGCTGTTGCTATCTTCTCTGTTCTCATCCTTGAAAAAGTCACCATTTGTACTCGTCCTTCACTCCCCCTATCCTCCCTACTATACTCCCTACTATACAAAGGGTTCTTGTCTAAATCAACTTATACCTATTAACCCCTTTCTCACAGTTTCTTAAACATTGCGATAGTCCCTGCCTCAACTACCTCCTCTGGCAGTTTGTTCCATATACAGTACCCATTACCCTTTGTATGAAAAAGTTAGCCCTCAGATTCCTATTAAATCTTTCCACCTTCACTTTAAAATCAATAGATGCAATGATGATCCTCCTAATTCTTGGCAGTTTATCTAAGGAGATTTCACATAGATTTGGTCTAAATTGTGTTGGAGGAGAGAGAAGTGTTAAATGTCAAATCTGATACAGAATTACCTAGCCTGATTGGGTTGTGTGATCCAAAGTTAAACAACGGAGATAAATGATTTTTAATTACTTTTAAATCATTGAAAACTACCAAATTAAATATCACAGTAGAAGAATAGCAGAAGAGTAGGAGGGTAGTGAGTCTACAATCTAATATGGCTAAAAGCTGATTGTAATAAATAGTTAAGAGTATCCAGTGGTAAATAAATAGGGCTGCAATTTTCCCTGAACAGACATCAATATCAATTTCCATATAAATATTCCTCGTGAATAGAGAGATTGCTTCAAAGTGTTTTCATACCTGCTACCATCCTTTGAGTGATATTAAATGGTTATACTTATAATTCAGCTTCCGATATGGCTCAATGCTACCCTCCAAGGCTCTGCACTTTCCAAACCTCAACACTAACAAATACAGTAGCACTTGTTTGTATCCTGGTCATACAATTTACTCATCATCCCTATGCACATTGATATTCCTCAAAGTCCTGTATTTAATATTCTCTTCCATATAGTCAAATATTTTCATGTCCTTGTCCTTTTATACCTCTTCTATATGATCCCAATTCCCAACTGAATTTCCCTCTGACCCGCACCTTGAATGCATTCCGCTCCATCCTTAGATATTTCCTCTCCATACTTTTCCCTTCAATTGACAGTTGTGCCATCATCTGGAGCTAATCCCACTTTCACCAAATCTTTCTCTGCCTTACTGGACCATTGCGTGGCACAGATGGTGCAAGCAACAGACAGATATGTAAGAAAAACAGGCTAATTTCTAAAATAAAGTCAGGACTTATTGGAAATTCCCAGCAGCTGTGATGGCATCTATGGAAAGACAAATATTCTTAATATTTCAGGTCAAACAGTTCTCCTCTGACATTGGCTGATCTGGTATTTCTAACATTGTAAGTTTTTACTTCAGATTTGCAGCAACTAAGAAAGTTTGCTTGGGTAAACTGATGTTTGAGATATAGCTGACTCTACTTAATTAATTAAAATCTAGACGGCGAGGCTCTCAACTGAAATTGGATGGAGCCTTGTTAAATCTTGAACACCATTTATTTAGATCACAAAGTATTTAGATCACATTTGTCTTTCAGCATGCTCTCCACTTCAATGTTGTGTGACTAAAACAGTTTTCCCCCAAAATGTTGCTCTTTATTATACAGTACATTTATTTTTGGGTTCTGAGTGATACTGACTGAGTCATCATCTATTGTTCGTCTTCAGTTGTGTTTGAATAGCTGGAAATCTTATGGTGATGGCGATCCCGCAGTACTGTTTGGCAGGGAGTTCCCGATTTAAACTCAGCAACTAAGAAGCAACTTATATTTCCATTAATATAGAGACAGTGTGTAAATTAGAGGGGGACCTGAGTGTGGTGATATTTTCAGGTGGCTGATCCCCTTTGTTCTTCTTGCTGTTAGTGGTCACAGTATGGGAAGACAATGTCAGAGTAGGCTGGGTGATTAACTGCAATGTAATTTGTGGACAGTACAAAATGTAAGGTTGGGGTTATTGATGAGGTAGTAATCTGGGTCTTGCTGCCTAGAGAGATATGGACTGATTAATTTGTTGAGTTATTGCAAATGGAAGTTAAAATGTTGTGCAAATCATCAGCAAAAAGCCATATGTTGACTATGTAGAAGGTAGAACTTTGATGGCGCATCTGGAGATGGTTTGGAAATACCTTGTTTATCCCACCCCCACCTCTCTGCTAGCTTACCACCCTCCAACTACAACCAGTTTGAAGAAAAGTCCCAATCCAACATCTCGCCTATCTATGTTCTCCACAGATGCTGCCTGGCCCGCTGGCACTTCATGACCTTCATGATGTTACTCTGGCACTTCATGACCTTTTTCTGTAAACCAGCATCTGCAGTTGTTTATGTCTTCATTAATATATTAATGAGCCGAGCCATGAAATGGATTCAGTCCTCCGACAAGCTTCATTGGGTATTTGTTGAAATCATGCTGCTGTCTGCCCACCTGATAAAAAACTAAAGTGAAACTTAATTCAACCTCTTACATCACAGATTTATGTCTGCTATAAACTCGTGGCATTAGTTACTCCTACCTCTGACAATCCATAGCTGAATCAATGTGATGATAAGGATAATTATGAATGAACATCCCAAATAAAATAATTTCAAGTTAACAAATTGTCATTGAAATTGAATGGTCCAACATGGCAAGAGTGCATTCAGCTTGCTGCGTCCATGTAGGAGCATTCTAGCTGGCGGCATTTCCTTGTCCTCGCCCCAGGCTCCTGCAAGTTCTTGTTTCAGAAACTTGTACAGCTCCCTTTGAACATTGCAATTTAATCTGTGTTCACTAAGACTGCCTTTGGCAAGGGCACTCCAGGCACTGGCAACTTACTGTGAAAAAAGATTGTTTCCTCCTGATATCTTTGCCAATCTCCTTCATTGTATATTCACTAGATCTCCACTAATGGTAACAGTTTCTCACTGTCCATTCTGTCAAGAGAGAAGAGTGTTTAATTATCATATGCACTGAAATGGAACAAAGAAATTATTTCCTGCAACGGCACAACAGGTTTGTAAACACAGAACTCAATGGATAATATAATAAACCAGCAAAAAAAGTTTAATAAATAAAAAAAACAATATACTGTAAAACTAAACAAAAGCTCGAAGTCACTAGTGCAATTAAGACAGTTCTTAGTTCGAAGTTTAGTTGGTGTTTGTAGTGTCCAATAGCCTGATTAGTGTTGGAAAGAAGCTGTTCCTGAACATGGAAGTTATGGTTTTCAGAATTCAGGCTCCAATATCTTTTTCCAAATGGCAGGTGTAAAATGAGAGCTTGGCCAGAGTGTTGTGCGTCCTTCATAATATTGGCTGCCTTTTTGATGTAGCACCTCCTTTCGATCCATTCAATGTGGAAGTCAGTACCTGTGATGGACTGGTGAGTGTTCACCACATTTTGTAATCTCCATTATTCCTGGCCGTTCAGGTTGTCGAATCAGGCTGTGATGCAACCTGCAGAAAGTCAGAAAAGTATTCATCAACATGCCACATCACCATAATCTTTTAAGGAAGTAGAGATGTTGATGGATTGTTTTTTGTAATTACATCAACAGGCTGGGTCCGGGACAGATCTTCAGAGATATGCATGCCCAGGAACTTGACTCCGTTTGTACTCTTCATGAGTTTAATTAAGTCAATCAATCTCTGATGGTCTGAGAACTCCAACTTTTCCAGATTGCCCACATAAACAGTTCCTACAGCCTGGACAACAGTGTGTCTTGTCCCTTTCTTTGTTGTTTTTTAGTATGTGTTAAATGTATGTTCTAGTGCTCTTTAGCTTTGTTATATTGGGGGGTGGGGGTTTGAGGGAAACAAAAAAACCACACTTTTTTAATTCTCTTACTTCGACGGAGATGTGATTTTTTTTCTATATCGTATCTCCATCCGACCTACGGCCTGACATCGTGGAGTTGGCGGCCTCATGCTGGGGACCGACTTTGGGAGCTCCAACCATGGGAGCCTGCAGGACTTAACATCGTGGAGCTGGCGGCCCCCGTCGGGGATCGACCTCAGAAGCTCCAACCGCGGGAGTCTGCGGACTTTAACATCGTGGAGCTCGCGGTCCCTGGTTAGGGACCGACTTCGGGAGCTCCAAGCCGCAGGAGCTTTGGCGGCCCCGATCGTGGGAGCTTCGATGGCCCCGACGCAGGAGCTTTGATCTCCAGCTGCGGAAGCTTCGATCGCCCCGACTGCGGATGGCTCGACTGCCCCGACCGCGGGAGAATAAAGAGGGAAGAAGATTAGACTTTATTGCCTTCTATCACAGTGAGGAATGGGGTCAAGGAAAGAGCGATCACGTCACGGCCATGTTTCCACCAATCTTTCCACCACCACACACAAGAAGCACAAGAAGCGCAAGACAGACACCATTGTATGCAGATGCCGAGAAGTGTGTTCAGCTCTGGCTGAACAACTTCTAATCTTGTCTGTGGACAAGATAAGAATAAGACAGTGAGGAATGTGGAATCCGCTGTGGTCGATGGTTATGTTAGCTTTTATATAGTTGTGTGTCTTGTTGTTTTTAGTATGGCTGCATGATAAATCAAATTTCACTGTACCTTAATTGGTACGTGACAATGAAATACCTTTGAACCCTGGACTCATTACTGTAAATCTCTTCCAGTAAACTCTAGATAGCCTTCATATTTTTCCCCAAGAGCGTTGCTTAGAAATGGATACAATACTCCCCTTGTAGCCACGCTAGTGCCTAGTGTTTTAAAAAGGTCCATCATGACTTCCTTGCCTCTATTTTAAAAGTTCTGCATGCTTTCTTAACCATTTTGTCAGGATGCTCTTCCACTGGTAACAAATTATACACATTTGAAAACAGCTGTCTTTCAACCCCTTTGTAAACTGAGCCCTCCAGGTTATATTGATTATCCTTATTCTGCTTAACAAAATGTAACAACGTACATTTCTCAGCATTGATTTTAATCTATAACCCACCCATTCCACAGCCAGTTTTAACCCCTTGAATTATTTTACTATCCTGTGCACTGTTCACAATGGCCTGTGTCATTTGCAGATTCGAAAATTATGCCCTGTATGCTTTTATGTTCCCTTAACTGATTCTCCAGTTGGTGAACTTTCAAGCGAGATAAGGCTAATGACATCAAAAAGTATCTTTATTTTGCAAAATCATATGATTAATTAAAAGCAAAAATCCCATCCTTTTAGTTTAATTTAGAGATACAGTGCAGAAACAGGCCCTTCAGCCAATGAGTCCGCGCCAACCAGCGATCACCCCGTACACTAGCACTATCCTACACACCAGGGACAATTAAAATAGAAGCCAATTAACCTACAAACTTGTATGTCTTTGAAGTGTGGGAGGAAACTGAAGCACCTGGAGAAAACCCACGCGATTACAGGGAGAACGTACAAACTGCTTACAGACAGCACCCATAGTCAGGATTGAACCCGGGTCCCTGGTGCTGAAAGGCAGCGACTCTACTGCTGCGCCACTATTTAAAAAATATATGAAAACATGAACATCGCTCCTCTAATTATAATGGACAATAAAAATTGTCCAATCTATTCACAGATAGTCACAGCAATTTTACTTCGGAGTCACGTGAGTGACTACGTGAAGAACCCGTCCAGCCGCACGTGCGTCATTACGTCAGACGCATTGGTGCAGGCGGCCGGTTGGAGCAGCAGAGCTCCAAACTTCAGGTAAGTTTGTATTTCTTACGTGTTTTGTTACCTTGCAGGAACCTCTTGTTCCAGAGGCTTCCTGCCGGGTGATTCGCGAGGACGGACGAGCGAACCAGCTATGGCTATGGGGCAACCCAGGTCCGACCGCGGAAGCGGGTAGCTGGCGAATGTCGGGTTTCGCAATCGCAGTCACTGATACGACGGTCAGTGACTGCCAGACGCTGTGGTTCCCGGGTAGGGGACATGCAGCAGACCGGTCGGGAGGTTTTCCTCCGATATAAATATACATGCTGGGAAAATCCAGTAGTAATGTGGCTCCCAGACGAAGGGGTCCCCAGGATAGGGGTTAAACAGACCAGAACGGTCAGCTCTGGTGCCGGGAGGGTTTCCCTCCGGTAAGGCATATAGACGCTGGGATTCCCGGGGAGGGGAAATTCAGCAGCAATGAGGTACCCAGACCGCAGTGGTCCCCAGGATATCGGGTAAACGGACCAAAATGGTCAGCCCTGGTGCCGGGAGGTTCCCTTCCGGTAATAAGAAAATTTGGAGGTTGGCCAGGAGGGAGCTCCATCTAGATACACTTCAACAGCAGGAGTTGGACAGGGCTGCTTAATGGGGATACCGAGTCTGCGGCAGTGTTGGGCATATGGGAGAGCCCGCACTAGCAGCGCCTTGGACAGGGCTACTTAATGGGGATGCCAAATCTATGGCAGGGCCGGCCTATGGGAAAGGCCGCGCCAGCAGCGCCTTGTACAGGGCTGCTTAATGGGGATGCCGGATCTATGGCAGTGCCGGCCTGTAGGAGAGGCCGCACCAGCGGCACTTGTAATAGGGCTGCTTAATGTATGGCCGCAGCACCTGTAGTAGGGCTGCATAATGTCTCTCTCAATGGAGGAGGTGAGCTTACCGGGGCAGTTTTGTTCTGACCCTGAAGGTTGGGCCTATTGCAGAGGCCGCGCCAGCAGCGCCTTGTAACAGGGCTGCCTAATGTCTCCCTTATGGAGGAGGAGAGCATGCCGGGTCTGTGTAAATCTGACGCTGAGTCTGAGGGTTTAGCTGTGGAGCATACCCCAAGGTACCATTCCTGGCAGCAAGGTTGCCATCCCAACACAATGCAGTGAACACCGCTATCAGAGGCGTTAGAGCCAGCTGCCGAATCTTCTATTCAGGGAAGACCTATTCAACAGGCAAAACCTGGAGGACAAAGCACAAGCTGTTGGACCAATTAAGGCCAACGACAACAAGGCTTCATAGTTTCGGTGACAACGTACCTCACATCTTCATGGGCAGTAAGCGGTTCACTGAAGCTGGTGCCAGCATGAAAGTTGGCCAGAGGGTCCACGCACTCTACCAGTTCTACTCTACAACTAAGGTACCACTTACAAGTTGTTAAGATTTACACTTGGTTGTACAATACACAAATGATTAAGACATTGTCATCTACTCAGAGGCATTTAACCATGTAAAACTGGACATGACTAGCATTCCAAGCGGGTTGGAATTGGGCCAGAATTGTGTTGAGGCAGGCTCAGTATTTTAGCCAGGATTGCCTTCGAGACAGGCTCGGAAATACGACAAGAATTGTCTTTTGAGTCATGTTCAGAATTATGGGACAGGCTCGGGAATTGGGCCAGAGTTGCCATTCAGGGCAGACATGAAATGATGGCAGGAGTGGCCTGTTCATTATGAAAGATGGCTGATTAACAACTGATGTCATAGGGTGTTCCCATTTATAGTGATCATCGGAGATATTTGGAGGCATTGCTATGATGAGGCAATATAACAGTATGATGACAATAAATCATTCAAAGAGGACTACTTAGAGTTCAAAAACACTTGTTATGTATTGACTGGATGATATTTTAATGCTGTATTTTGCTAAATCCACTGTTTCAGTCTTAAACTATATTTGAGAAATTGGGCTCCTCTATCCAGTTAAAATGAAGTTGTTATCAAATGGACTAGTTGGTCATTGGGGTTTGCCTTTGGCTATTAGTTGGCCTGGGACTCAGCCCTGGGCAACAGATTGGAGTCAATAGAAACCTGGAACAGCCTTGTTGTTATAAGCAGCTTTCTATTCATTAGACTAATTGGCAATATAATAGATGTGATGCAGCTGTGCAAGTGGGAGAACTGACAGCATGCTTAATGGCAAACTATTAAGGGCCATGCAGATCATTGATAACACACCTTTGCTATTACCAGCTGAAGCTACTAAAGTCAATATGATGGACAAACAGTATTCAGCATTGCTCCAGTAGTTGATCAATAAATATGTCATTATATTGCAAAATGATGCTAATTGCCTAAGGTGGGAAATTGCAAATGTCATCTCTAGTTGGAGGTGAAGGAGATTTGCATGCGTTATTAACTCTGCAGTTATTGGTATCAACTATCTAAAGATCCTACATGCATTTTATGGGTTAAAGAGTGATTGAGCGAATATGCATATCTGCATGCTCAACTTCATGTTGATACACTATGATGGTGCCATATGATAATCACGGGGGTGCAATCAAGTAAAAGAATCCCGTAATAGGTACATAATCTCATTTGCCACTGGAGTATCATCAAGTACAGATCAATGACAACACAGAATGGGTGTTGGACCACACCCTATTTATGAAATTCTGATTCAATGCAACACTGAACATACATATGTTGTTTTCATGCTAATTCACAGGTTGCAAAAATGTGTGGCATAACAGTGGCGAAAGATACATTCTCGCTACAAGCAGGAGGAATGGTCTTTTATGTCTTCATCTATTTTGCTTCATCAGTCGGAGCTTCAAATAAAGTCATCAAGAGCCCGCTTTAGGTTCCAGCTGTGGGATTGGCCTATGCAGTTTAATTCCCGATTTGTCGGGAATAATAATAATGCAACCTTATATGGTTATTTTAAACGTAACTTGCTGGTTCCGCCTGTGGCTCGGGAAATCAACCGTTGCATGATAAAATTAATTTATGTTCTACAGATTCTCAATAGACTGCCTACGGCTTGGGTTGTCACCCCTATTCTTGTATGTATTCAGAGTGCTGGGATAGTACCAAAAAGCAGTATTTTGCTTCTTCAGGAGATGGGAAGTGTTTGTTTAATGCTCATGTTACATTTAAAATGGTACAGATTTCGGAGCTCTTGGAGTTCATTTTAATGGTCTTTGACAATATTGAGTTATAGGGTCATTAACGGTGCCAAGGTGCTTTCCATCAGATTTGCTGCAGCAAACGAGATCCACTTTGTTGAGTTCACCCCGGATATCGAGTTAGTAAAGGATATCCTTAACACAAGTTTTCCCAGGACAAGTACAATGCAGTATGGGAGATTGACATTGTGTTAACACTATTTTCACCAGGGGGTTCTAGCTACATTCTTAGCTTTGGCAGATCTCATTAGGTAGTTATCCTCCTGCCGCTGGTTTAGCGCAACAGGTCAGTCGCTACATAATTGCGACGGGACAGGATGATTACATCTGTAAATAATATGTATAGTATTTTATGTTTATAATTTACTTAAGCAGAGCAGAAGGGGTGTCAGGTCTCAAAATAGGTTAAGGCATATCCAGGGAACTTTAGTTATGTGAGGGCTCACATATACAACAATACGTCAAGGTCACCAAGAGCCTTCGAGGCTCTTAGCTACCTATGACTGTTAGTTACAAAATACTTTATAAGAACGTATCCGTTCAGACCATTTCCAGGTGATAAAACGGAGTTGAGTTATGCAGGAGTAGATACTGATTCCAGATCTCACTCTACCAGGGCTGCTACAACAGCAGCAGCAATGATTAATTATGTCTCGCTGGGCCACATCCTAATGGCTGAAGCATGGTCAAAAGAACGAATTTCCAAACATTTGATAATAACCGTTGCCAGACCTGGGTATTTCTCAATCTCATTTTACGTTCTGTTTATAGTTTCCATCCGGATGAGAGATGGGACTATTATGATTACTTCATTTAACAGCATCAGCATGTTTTAATTCTATGTCATGACTGTATGCATTATGAATGTTTTCCCTCATTTGTCAATGAAGCAGTTGTGGTTGTGTAGACTTGTTTCTCGCGGCATGAAATCACAGAGCTTTGAAATCTTCACGTGACTCTGAAGTAAAATAGTAAGATTAAACGAGAACTTACCAGTTTGAAGTTTGATCTTTATTTTATGAGGAGTTACGATGAGGGACCACGTGCCCTCCGCTCCCAGCCCTCATAAATATCATCTGGTAGTTCTAGTCTTCTTTTATACTATTATACTTCAGTCACTATTATCTGTGATTTCACACCGCTGCTTTGAAGATTGACGCACGTGCGGCTGGACGGGTTCTTCACGTAGTCCCTCATCGTAACTCCTCATAAAATTAAGATCAAACTTCAAACTGGTAAGTTCTCATTTAATCTTACTATATTATTTCCTTCTGTTTCTGCTTCTCATAAGTTCATAAGCGATAGGAGTGGAATTAGGCCATTCGGCCCATAATGTCTATTCTGCGATTAAATAATGGCTGATCTATCCCTCCTCACCCCATTCTCCTGCCTTCTCCCCATAACCACTGACACCTGTAGTAATCAGGAATCTATCTATCGCTGCCTTAAAAATATCCACTGACTTGGCCTTCTGTTGCAAAGAATTCCTCAGAGTCACCACCCTTTGACAAAATAAATTTCTCCTCATCTCTTTCCTAAAAGAACGTCCTTTAATTCTGAGGCTATGTCCTCTAGTCCTAGACTCTCCCACTAGTGGAAACATCATCTCCACATTCTGTGTCATAAAGCAATCTACATTATACAAATATACTTTAAAAATAAACATGAGAAATGGTCATAACATTCAGCAGGTCAGATAGCATCACTGGAAAGAGAAATAGAGATTTTAGATTAAATACCCTTTATCAAAGACATAAGCAACTGCAGATGCTGGAATCTGGAGCATCAAAATAAACTGCTGGAAGAATTCAACAGGTCAAGCAGCATCTGTGAAGAGCAATGGTGTGTATATTGACTTTTCTGCAGACGATGCTGGAAGAAATTTACCGTGATGAGTCCAGGAATGAGGGAGTTCTTCTCAGAACATTTGAGGTGGAGAGAAGTCTGATAGACGTATTGAAATCATTTATATTCACCCTTTGTCAGAAGTGGGAAAATGAGACAGCTAGTTAATTTTAAATTGCACAGAGGGTGGGGGAGATACGGAGAGGAATAAGGAAATATCTCTGATTGCCTTTGGTTAGGATTGCACATGATGCTAATATTAATAGAGCCCTCTGGTTAAT
Organism: Malacoraja senta; assembly: GCA_038087875.1. NCBI lineage: Eukaryota > Metazoa > Chordata > Chondrichthyes > Rajiformes > Rajidae > Malacoraja > Malacoraja senta. Next base: position 60,515,132 of record CM075977.1, on the reverse strand, counting down.
AAACGAATGAAACACATTAATAGGAGAGAAAGAGAACAAACAAAGAGACACAGAGCTTTCGCTGAAGCTTGAAATCTAGAGGAGAATTTTGGAATTGCCTAGAGGTCAGGCAATGTCTGGGGATAGAGAAAAACTGAGTAAGGATTACAGATGGATAGATGGAGTGACTTGAAGGATGCATCATAGAAACATAGAAAGATAGAAAATAGGTGCAGGAGTAGGCCATTCGGCCCTTCGAGCCTGCACCGCCATTCAATATGATCATGTCTGATCACCCAACTCAGTATCCTGTACCTGCCTTCTCTCCATACCCCCTGATCCCTTTAGCCACAAGGGCCACATCTAACTCCCTCTTAAATATAGCCAATGAACTGGCCTCAACTACCTTCTGTGGCAGAGAATTCCAGAGATTCACCACTCTCTGTGTGAAAAATGTTTTTCTCATCTCGGTCCTAAAATATGTCCCCTTTATCCTTAAACTATGACCACTTGTCCTGGACTTCCCCAACATCGGGAACAATCTTCCTGCATCTAGCCTGTCCAACCCCTTAAGAATTTTGTAAGTTTCTATAAGATCCCCCCTCAATCTTCTAAATTCTAGCGAGTACAAGCCGAGTCTATCCAGTCGTTCTTCATATGAAAGTCCTGACATCCCAGGAATCAGTCTGTTCTCCCTCTATGGCAAGAATGTCTTTCCTCAGATTTGGAGACCAAAACTGTATGCAATACTCCAGGTGTGGTCTCACCAAGACCCTGTACAACTGCAGTAGAACCTCCCTGCTCCTATACTCAAATCCTTTTGCTATGAATGCTAACATACCATTCGCTTTCTTCACTGCCTGCTGCACCTGCATGCCTACTTTCAATGACTGGTGTACCATGACACCCAGGTCTCGTTGCATCTCCCCTTTTCCTAATCGGCCACCATTCAGATAATAGTCTACTTTCCTGTTTTTGCCACCAAAGTGGATAACCTCACATTTATCCACATTATACTGCATCTACCATGCATTTGCCCACTCACCCAGCCTATCCAAGTCACCTTGCAGCCTCCTAGCATCCTCCTCACAGCTAACACTGCCCCCCAGCTTCGTGTCATCCGCTGTACAGACACAAGTTGAGAAGTTGTTCTGCAAGCTTACTCTGGGCTTCAGAAGCTGGAGAACAGCACCTCATCTTCAGACCTGTTGCAAGATTATCCATCTGTAAAATGAACTCAGATTTTCTCTCACCAACACCTGATCTGCTTAGTAGTTCCAATATTTTCCTATTGGTTTCAGTTCTTTGAAACAAAACTGACAGTAAGAGAAATGTCCTGCCTCCTCAAAACTTATGCTCATCCAAAACATTGGTGCCCATGTCCAAACCCTCATTTGGGACCCACATCCAGCAGAACCATATTAAAGGCCTTGTCCATGTAAAATGCAAATACAGCCCTGCTCTGCCCTCATTAACGTTCTGGATTACTCCTTCAAAAAACACAATCAAATATGTGAAACATAATCTCTCCTGCACAAAACCGTACTAACTATCCCTAATTGACTCAGCATGGGATCCAGAGAGAACTAGATGCAGAATTGGCTTTATGGTAGGAGGCAGAGGGTGGCAGTGGAAGGTTGTTTCTCAGCAAATGGTGACGCCTGTGACAAATGGTGTATCTCGGGGATTGGTCCTGGCCCCATTGCTGTTTGAAAGTGAAGATGGTTATCAAGAATTACAGCGGGATCTTGATCAGCTGGGCAAGTGGGCTAAGGAATGGCTAATGGAGTTTAATTCAGACATGTTGCACTTTGGGAAGTCAAACCATGGCAGGAACTTCACAGTGAACAATAAGGAATGTTGTAGTGCAGAGGGATGTAGGGGTACTAGTACATAGTACCCTGAAAGTGGCACAGCATGGAGATAGGGTAGTAGAAAAGTGTTTTGGCATGTTGGCCTTCATCAGTCATGAACTTGAGTGTAGAAGTTGGGACATTATGTTACAGTTGCACAAGATGTTAGTGAGGCTGCACTTGGAGTATTGTGTTAAGTTTTAGTCACCCTGCTCTCAGAAAGATGCCATTAAGCTGGGAAAGTGCAGAAAACATTTATGGAGATGTTGCTAAGACTCAAGGACCTAAGGCACAGGGATAAATTGGATAAATATGACTTTATTCCTTAGAGCACAGGAGGCTGAGGGGTGATCATACAGTGGTGTATAACATCATGAGGGGGACAGATAGAATAAATGAACAGAGTTGTGTTCCCAGGGTAGGGGAATCAAGAACTAGAAGGCACAGGTTTTAGGTGAGATTAGGAACGTTTTAATAGGAACTTGAGGAGCAGCTTTTTCACACAGAGGGTGGTGGGCATACAGAATGAACTGCCTGAGAAAGTAGTTGAGGCAGGTGCAATAACAAAGTTATGACATTTGGACAAATTCAAGGACAAAAGATATGGGCCTAATGTGGGCAAATGGAAATAGCTTAGATGGGCCATCTTGGTCAGAGACAAACACAAAAAGCTGGAGTAACTCAGCAGGACAGGCAGCATCTCTGGAGAGATGGAATGGGTGAAGTTTCGGATCGAGACCCTTCTTCAGACTGTCTTGGTCGGTATGTATGGGTTGGTGCCAAAGGATCTGTTTCCTGCTGGATAACTATGACTATGACTCTAGAAATCATAGGTTCCACAGACTTCTCTCCCCTTTTTGACAAAAGCTTTTGATCATCAGTCCTGTTACCTTCTTGTATGGTTCAGTGCCAACTCTTGTTTGCTCATGACACCATAAAGCACCTTGGAGAATTTAACTACATTAAAGATGCTATGTAAATACAAGTCATTCAAAGCTTTCCATTACAGCTTTCAACCAGTCTGGTTTATATTGACAATTTTCTTTCTCAATGAAAGTTGATAGGTCATACGTAGCAAGTTAACATGGATTAAGAATGTGACAAATTACTTTTATACACAATATTTAATTGAAATGATTATTTGACTTGGAAAGGAGGGCACTGATAAGTTTAAAATCTAAAGTCTAAATTATCTTATTTCTAAAGACATTATAATGGGTTTGGGGTGAAACTGGCAACCATTTAAGTGATTCATAAAATCTGCTAAGAAAAAGCTTCTTGAAAGCATTCTCGGGAGTTAGGATATTGCTGTAAGGGTAGCTTAACATCTATGCCGCCGGGTTACCAGCCGGTTTATTGACACCAGGTGGCGCCGTACATGGCAGCCTCACCAACAGCCTGTCTCATCCCTTTCTTCTTTTGTTGTTTTCAGTCAGATTTTACTTGTATGTTTCAGTGTATCGTTAGTTTCTGTATTATGTGGGGGGAGGGGTTGGGGGAAACTTTTTTTATCTCTTCCCTTGACAGAGATGCAACTTTTTCCGTATCATATCTCCATCCGCACTGCGGCCTTAACATCGTGGAGCTGGCGGCCCCAGTCAGGGATCGATCTCGAAAGCTCCAAACGCGGGAGTCTGCGGACTTTAACATCTCGGTGCTCGCAGTCCCTGTAAGGGACCGACTTCGTGAGCTCCACTCCGCTGGAGCTTCGGCCGCCCCGACGCGGGAACTTCGATTGCCGGCTGTGGGAGCTTCGATTGCCCCGACTGTGGATGGTTCGACTGCCCCAACCACGGGAGAATAAAGAGGGAAGAAGATTAGACTTTATTGTCTTCCATCACAGTGAGGAATGTGGAATTCGCTGTGGTGGATGGTTATGCTAACTTTTATGGAGTTGTGTGTCTTGTTGCTTTTTTTTTTAGTATGGCTGTATGGTAAATCGAATTTCACTGTACCTTAATTGGTACACGTGACAATAAAATACCTTTGAACCTTTGAACCCTGGACTCATTACTGTAAATCTCTTCCAGTAAACTCTGGAGAGCCTTTATATTTTTCCCCAAGATCGTTGCTTAAAAATGGATACAATACTCCCCTTGTAGCCACGCTAGTGTTATAAAAAGGTCCATCATAATTTCCTTGCCTTTATTTTAAAAGTTCGGAATGCTTTCTTAACCATTATGTCAGGATGCTCTTCCACTGGTGAGAAATTATACACATTTACATCCAGATCTCTCTGTCTTTGAACCCCTTTGTTAACTGTAGCCTCCAAGTTATATTGATTCTCCTTATTCTTGTTACCAAAATGTAACAATGCACATTTCTCAGGCTGCTCTGATCGCGGGAGCCTCGATCACCCCGATGCGGGGGCTTCAATTACCGACTGCGGGAGCTTCGTTCACCCTGACTGCGGATGTTTTGATTGCCCCGACCACGGGAGCAAAGGTGGAAAGAAGGTATACGTTATTTGCCTTCCATCACAGTGGGGAATGCGAGGCCGCCGAAAAACAAGATGGACGTGCTGCCTGCACTGGTGAGGACTCGGAGGGAGTGCCGTGAGTGCAGTGATCTAAGTGTTTGTGGGGACATGGCTCTATGAGGACATCCTGGAATCTAGTGCGAGTGTGGGCTTTCTGAATGTTTGGGCAGACAGGAAATGCAGAGAGAATGACAGCGGTTGGTACAACTCTGGTCACATCACGGTGAAGGAGCCTGTGTGTTGCCTGGACATTGAACTGATGGGTCTCCGCTTATGCTATGTGCCTTGGGGATTCTCACATGCCGTTGTGGTGGCTGTTTAAGTCTATGTTTAATCTTTATGTAATTATGTATCCTGTTGCTTTTTTCTTGTATGACGGTAAATCAAATTTCACTGTACCTCGGTATACATGACAATAAAGGACCATTGAACCATGCCGAGGGAACTAATTACGAAACCATGCCCAATTTCTGCTCAGTGTGTTTTATTGCGATGGCTTCAAATATCACAAATTGCACACTTCTAATATTTAATAGTTTTCATATTTTGGTAGCAATGTTATGATGTTGATTATGGATCTGTAATGTTACAAACTATATTAACATAAATGGCTGATTTCTGCAATGCTGCTAAAGTGCCATCTGGCATCAGCAGTTCATCTATTGCCTGCACGTTACTACATTGATTTATTGTGGTTCAATCTTATTAAAGTTGCATCTTCTTGTCAATATTCATTCAAAATCAAATCCCTTGAAATGTATGCAATTTGTAATTTTTTTTCAAATACAGTTTACAAGCTTTTATCTATTAGGTTGTTATCCTGCCATCATTTTAGAAGCACTCTCTTGTTCCTTTCTATAAAATGCTCCATCAAATATAATCAGTTAATACTGGCTAAAATTGTCACTTTCGGATCCATTACTCGGGCTCCCAAGCTACAGTCATAGCAGTTATACAAGACCCAGACAAGCTGGTGCAGTCCATATCCAACCGTAGAAAAGTGCAGGCAATCATTGGGTGATAATGAGTGCAGGCATCTCAGGTGATGACTGGATCCATGCTGATGCAAACTGAGTTACGTGAAACACATGTGGGTAGCAACAGGTAGACTAGAGCAGTGCTTCTTAAACTATTTCACCCTTGAGTTTATCATAAAATTTCATTCACCCTTGACTAAATTTTCTTATGTTTTTCGGTAATTTTTGTCATTCTCCCTTGTGTCTAATCTATATTACTAAAAGTCTGATCTTGACCACTTCCTGTTGTTCTGTATATTGATTTAAGAAAAAACTCTGCCACATACGGCTGTGATTTTTGGCCATACTCAGAGTCCCCCTCCGCTGTGCAGGACAAGAGGATTTTTCCCATCGATGCAAAAATAAAAGAGTTATTAGTGTTTAAAAAATGTTGAGATTCTCTCTCCTGAAGATCACACCCATTCCGGAGGGACTATAAAACCTGGAAGTGTTGAGTGCCTCAGTCAGTATCTGCAAGATGGGGGAGCGAGAGGGTCACGTCTCTCAATCTGAGCTGTGAATAACACTGAACACATGTCTATTAAACTGTGAGTGGTATTACTGACCTGTCAGTGCCCTTAATGTGGTTTGACAATATAGTTTGGAAATGCTAAAGCTGTGTTGCCTTTGGTTTGGAAATGCTAAAGCTGTGTTGCCTTTGGTTTGGAAATGCTGAAGCTGTGTTGCCTTTGGTTTGGAAATGCTAAAGCTGTGTTGCCTTTGGTTTGGAAATGCTAAACCTGTGTTGTCTAATTAAAGTTGCCTTGCCTAATTAAAGTTGCCTTGCCAAATTAAAGTTGCCTTGCCTTCCATATCATTAAAAGTCTAATCTTGACCACTTCCTGTTTGCACTTTATATTGATTTTAGAAAAATTGCTACAACGTACGGTTGTGATTTTTGGCCATCTTACTCAGAGTCCCCCTCCGCTCATCAGGTGCCGAGGATATTTCCCATCGATGAAAAATAAAAGAATTATTAGTGTTTAAAACATGTTGAGATTCTCTCTCGTGTCAATCATGCCATGAAGGCCACGCCGCTTCTGGTGGGAGGGGGGAGGAACTATAAAACCTAGAAGTGTGGGTGTGGCTCAGTCTCTGCAAGATGGAGGAGGGAGAGGTCACGATTCGCTGTCTTTAGTGGCCTTGCTCCCTGTTTGAAATGGTATGAAACTGCACTTGAATTTGGTGGCCTTGCACCCTGCTTGAAGTGGTAAGAAAATGCACTTGAATTTGGTGGCCTTGCACCCTACTTGAAATGGAATTTCAAGGAATAGCCGTGAGTCAACTGCCAGCCCACCAGCCGTGAGTGAGTGAGCTGCCAGCACAACAGGCTTGAGTGACTGAGCTGCCAGCCCAAGAATCCATTCGGCCCACAATGTCCATACTAGCCCTCTGGAAACCAGTCCCTTCAGCCCAGAACACCCATACTAGCGCTCCAGAAAGCCCCCCCCCCCCCCACTGGCCACCAATATTGGAATTGGTGGAGAGGTGGAATATTGCGTTGGGGGACCAGCCCTCCCGTGTGATGCTGGGACCCAATGGGTCCCACTTAGTCTAGTTTTATATATAATTTATTTTGTCACATGAGCAATAAACATAAATTTACTCATTTCTTAAGTGTTTATTTTATTCAACTTTTTGAACATCCTAAAAATATGTAAAGAAAACTTGGAGTGAAAAAAAAAGTTTGATTACCACTGGAGTTGGAAAATTATTCTATTAGAATGATAAAAAAAAAAAACACTGGGCTTCAATCCCATTCTACCCTTTCGGGTTTGATTACTGCAGTTTTTTCTTGGAAAACTAGTTCAAAAAACAATGGAGAATGTGATTTAATATATCACTATCCAATTAATATAACTTTCTATAACTCTCCCCGATGAAAGCTCACAATATCACCAAATATCAACTTGCCATATTTGGTATACTTCTCTCCAGATGCTGACTCTTCCAAAATAGGCAAATGCATAGGTAATAATGAAAAACAATTCATGCAGGTTTTTTTAAAATGCGTCATCCACCCCGAAATCTGACGTGATGCTATGGGAAGTGCTTAGAAAATCAAAATTTAAAACTGAAAATGTTTAACCAATCAGTTAACAAATGCACCACAGAGCAAATATTTTAAATTTTTTTTAAAATATTTTTAAAAATTTAAAAATAATGTATGCAAATTATGTAGTCATTACCAATATTCCGGATATGCTTAATGTTTGAACACAATGACCCACGTACTGTTCCCGCACTACCCTGGCCGTGTCTGCAGCAGTGGTGGGTTAACCAAGGTTACAAAATCAAACTCGCAAAAATACTGAAGTCGTTTGATTAGAAAATGCAGAATATTAATACAAGAAAATGGCACAATCTAACTTTAATTGCCTAAAAACGGGGGTCAAATCTCCTTAATATAGCTAGAATTCATGTTGCTTAATGCAAATAAGTGCTGGTAGATTGAAGTACAGTAAATATTTGGAATTCTAGTTCTAGTAGAAAAGTAGCTAAATTGGCAACACAAAGTATAGTTAAGTTGGGACCGCGTGTGGACCGCCAGAGACCACGGGGACGGTCCCACGCAGACCGCCGGGACCGTATGTAGTTGGTCCCGACACCGTGCGGTGCTCAGAAAAGCTGACACTGTTAAAAAATCTCGGCCTACCGCCCAGCCGCCGCCTCTTTGCCGCGAGCATCACCAGTGCGCCGCGAGCACCGCCTGTACGCCGCGAGCCGTCTCGACATCATCGCATAGCGTTTTGCGTTGCGTGATGACGTCATCGCGTAGCGCGTTGCGTTGCGCGATGACGTCATCACCCGACGCCGCGCGACGTCCATTCCAGTCGGCCCGTGGGACAGGCCGTGCAGTGACCACCCGGCATATGCGCGGCAACAGCTTCCGGTAACGTTTAACTTACCGCGTGCTCGTGGGACGCATCCGAGCGGCGCTCCCGCGGCATACGCATGGCGCTCCAGCGGTAGCTGCGTGGTCCCCGCTTCCGGGGACGCCGTGCTTCACCGCCAGTAACCGCCTGCCCGTGGGACAGAGCCATAATTACAGTTCAACAGTTGCATACGGCTATCCTCCAATGTTGCCATCTATACTATTACTAAAAGTCTCATCTTGACCACTTCCTGTCTACGTTGTAAATAATTTTTAGAAAAAACACTATCCTATATCGCTATGATTTTTTTGCCATCTAAAGGTCCTTTCCCACTTTCCCGAGTTACTCACGAACTGTCCCGAGTTTTCCCCTTGATTTAAACTCGGGGAATGTCGGGTAATGTCGGTAGCGAGTCCGTGGGAGCCAGTAGGAGTCCGCAGATGTTTCGTAGCAGCTTGTAATGCCAGCCGTAGGAATTCGGGGCATCAGGTAAGTCAGAACGTTTTTTCAACATGTTGAAAAATGTCCACGAGTTAAAAAAATAGCCCCGAGTACCTATGAACAGCTATTACCGTAATTCTCCAAGTTCGAATCAAGGGGACAGGGCTTTAACTCAACATCCTCCTATCCTCCAACTGCCCCAAGTTTTTTTCCGATCGGTGAAATAACAAAAAAGTTATGAATGTTTTAAAAATCATGAGATCAGCAGATTGGTCTTCTCGCCTGTCAGTCACCATGATGAAGGTAACGCCCCTTCCGGAGGGCCAGGAGAATAAAGCCCCGGAGGCCAGACGTGAGTCAGTCACCCCGGAAGAACATGAGTGAGAGTTGAGTTCAGAACTGTGAGTCTACGCAGTCAGTGAACTGAACTGCGAGTTTGCACACTGTGCTGCTTGAACTGAATTGAAGGGTAGGTTTGCAAACTGTGCTGCTTGAACTGAATTGACGGGTTGGTCTGCAAACTGTGCTGCTTGAACAGAATTGACGGATTGGTCTGCAAACTGTGCTGCTTGAACTGAATTGATGGGTTGGTCTGCAAACTGTGCGGCTTTAACTGAATTGAAGGGTTGGTCTGCAAACTGTGCTGCTTGAACTGAATTGACGGGTTGGTCTGCAAACTGTGCTGCTTGAAATGAATTGATGGGTTAGTCGGCAAACTGTGCTATTTGAACTGAATTGATGGGTTGGTCTGCAAATTATGCTGCCTGAACTGAATTGACGGGTCGGTCTGCACACTGTGCTGCTTGAACTGAATTGACGGGTTGGTCTGCAAGCTGTCATGTATTCATACATATTCATGTATATGTTAATGAGTTGGTGTTCAACATAAGCAGGGAATGTTGGGTAATAAAGCCCTCTCTCGTGATCCAGGCAACCTGCGTGTAAGTTGTTATTCATTTTGCCGTCCGGAATATAACAAAATTGTCGACGAGGATGGGATAGAGTTTGTGAACTCAACCTTTAAATACAATGCAGGACTGTTTTGCAACATGCAGTATTGTTTAACATTTTAAACAGTAAATACGGAATTGTGTCACAGTTGTTTGCGAGCTGGAGATCAGTCCTGAAGTGTACGGCACACTCGTGAATCTCCTTGCACACATAAAGGCAAAAGACATGCCATTCAATGACATTATGAAGAAGTTGGAGGAGCATTTCAACCCAAAGCCTCTGGAAATTGCAGAATTGCAGAAAGCTATAAATGCTTTCTTGGCACTAGAAACCAGAAGCAGAATGAGACAATCAATGAGTACATTGTTGCCTTGAAAAACGTAACTTTGCACTGTAACTTTGGAAACTTTCTCGGACACGCACTACGCAACAGATTTGTTTGTGGTCTAGTGGATGAACAAATTCACTCCAAACTCATGAACACTCCAGATCTTACATTCAAGAAAGCATGCAAGATTGCTACCACAATGCAGATGGCATCCCCAGGGCCAGATAGGCTGCATCCCAGAGTACTTAAGGAAGTAGCCCCAGAAATAGTGGATGCATTAGTGATAATTTTTCAAAACTCTTTAGATTCTGGAGTAGTTCCTGAGGATTGGAGGGTAGCTAATGTAACCCCACTTTTTAAAAAGGGAGGGAGAGAGAAAACGGGGAATTACAGACCAGTTAGTCTAACGTCGGTAGTGGGGAAACTGCTAGAATCAGTTATTAAAGATGGGATAGCAGCACATTTGGAAAGTGGTGAAATCATTGGACAAAGTCAGCATGGATTTATGAAAGGTAAATCATGTCTGACGAATCTTATAGAATTTTTCGAGGATGTAACTAGTAGAGTGGATAAGGGAGAACCAGTGGATGTGTTATATCTGGACTTTCAGAAGGCTTTCGACAAGGTCCCACATAAGAGATTAGTATACAAACTTAAAGCACATGGTATTGGGGGTTCAGTATTGATGTGGATAGGGAACTGGCTGGCAGACAGGAAGCAAAGAGTAGGAGTAAACGGGTCCTTTTCACAATGGCAGGCAGTGACTAGTGGGGTACCGCAAGGCTCAGTGCTGGGACCCCAGCTATTTACGATATATATTAATGATTTGGACGAGGGAATTGAATGCAACATCTCCAAGTTTGCGGATGACACGAAGCTGGGGGGCAGTGTTAGCTGTGAGGAGGATGCTTGGAGGCTGCAAGGTGACGGATAGATTGGGTGAGTGGGCAATTGCATGGCAGATGCAGTATAATGTGGATAAATGTGAGGTTATCCACTTTGGTGGCAAAAACAGGAAAGTAGACTATTATCTGAATGCTGGCCGATTAGGAAAAGGGGAGATGCAACGAGACCTGGGTGTCATGGTACACCAGTCATTAAAAGTAGGCATGCAGGTGCAGCAGGCAGTGAAGAAGGTGAATGGTATGTTAGCATTCATAGCAAAAGGATTTGAGTATAGGAGCAGGGAGGTTCTACTGCAGTTGTACATGGTCTTGGTGAGACCACACCTGGAGTATTGCGTACAGTTTTGGTCTCCTAATCTGAGGAAAGGCATTCTTGCCATAGAAGGAGTACAGAGAAGGTTCACCAGACTGATTCCTGGGATGGCAGGACTTTCATATGAGGAAAGACTGGATAGACTTGGTTTGTACTCGCTAGAATTTAGAAGATTGAGGGGGGATCTTATAGAAACGTACAAAATTCTTAAGGGGTTGGACAGGCTAGATGCAGGAAGATTGTTCCCGATGTTGGGGAAGTCCAGAACAAGGGGTCACAGTTTAAGGATTAGGGGGAAATCTTTTAGGACCGAGATGAGGAAAATATTTTTCGCACAGAGAGTGGTGAATCTCTGGAATTCTCTGCCACAGAAGGTAGTTGAGGCCAGTTCATTGGCTATATTTAAGAGGGAGTTAGATGTGGCCCTTGTGGCTAATGGGATCAGGGGGTATGGAGAGAAAGCAGGTACAGGATACTGAGTTGGATGATCAGCCATGATCATATTGAATGGCGGTGCAGGCTCGAAGGTCCGAATGGCCTACTCCTGCACCTATTTTCTATGTTTCTATGTTTCTATCAAAGAATGCTCACGAGTTTCATCCACCACAGACTGCAGTGGCCGTTTACAGTCACAAGGCAGCGCCTATGGCCAAACCAAGAGGCGCTAAACCAAAACCAAAGTATGGCGGGGAGCTGAGTTCAGCCAGTTGTTATCGTTGAAATGGTAATCACTCATCCCAATTTTGTCAGTTCAAAATGGCCAAGTGCTATATCTGCCAGAAGAAAAGTCATATCGCTTCAACATGTCGGGCCAAGCTTAAAACAGGAAACCAACAACCTGCGGGAAACAAGCGACAACACCAGAAAGGAGTTCATAACTTAGAGATGAACTCAGATGGAAATGAACTTGGGTTGTACACCATTTATGCAACCAATATCGATAAGCCTACAACCAGCCAAGGCAAGGACGTTCGAACAAAACTATTGATTAATGAACAGTTAATCGATATATGTATTGACACGGCAGCAGATTGTTCGGTCATGTAGGTTCGGCAGATTGTACGAAATAAAGTTCCCACAGATACCATTGTTTGAGAGCAAGGTCAAGCTGAGAACCTACTCGGGCGAAGTTTTGGAGACATGTGGACAAATGAACTGTAAAGTTCAGCATAATAGTCAGTCAGTGACACTGCCCATCATAGTGGCCAGCTACAGAAATAAACCAACCCTCCGTGGAAAGGATTGGCTGAGTAGAATAGAGTTAGACTGAAAGAACATTTTCAGCGTCGATTTGTCCAAATCACGTCTTCAAAACGTCATAAGCAAACATGCAAACATTTTTGCTGACAGTTACATGGGAATAACAGGGTACTCTACACACATTCGACTTAAGCAAGATGTGAAACCTGTGTATTGTCGACTAAGACCTGTACCATATGCACTAATGCAACAAGTGGAGGAAGAACTTGACAGGTTAGAGTGGAATGGAGTACTCATGAAGACAGACCAGAGTAACTGGGCAACGCCAATTGTGTCCGTACCCAAGGCCGACAAAACTGTTCGACTATGTGGTGACTACAAAGTCACAATCAACCAAGCTGTTGATGATGAACAATATCCGTTACCAACCTCGCAAGATCTGTACGCAGAACTTAGCGGAGCAAGAGTCTTCACTAAACTGGATTTATCTCACGCTTACGCCCAACTCAATGTCGACAAGAAAAGTCAGCAGTACTTGACTATCAACACACATAAGGGCTTGTATTCATATACAAAGCTGCCCTATGGTGTGAAATCCTCCCCGAAAATTTTCCAGTCTGTCATGGACAAAATGTTACAAGGCATTCTGCACTGTGTGTGCAACCAGGATGACCCACTGATATTCACAGAGGGCATGGTAGAACATCTGGAAATCCTTGAGCAAGTTCTCACATGACTGAACAGCCACAATGTCAAACTGCGACAAAGTAAACGTGCATTTGCGCATCAGAGGTGGTCTACCTTGGACTGAAAGTAGATGCCAACGGACTTCGCCCTGTGAAGGCGAAAGTTGAAGCAATAGTGAATGCTCCAAAACCCCAAAATGTGTCAGAGCTACGATCATTCCTTGGGATGGTGCAGTTCTATGCACGATTCCTTCCAGAGTTAGCAACTGTGCTAAAGCCACTACATCATCTGCTACAAAAAGATGTGAAATGGACGTGGGGAAAGGAACAGCAACGTGCATATGACATTTGCAAGGAAAACTTGACAGGTGACAAACTCCTTGTTCACTACGATACGACACGCGAGACGAAACTTGCTTGTGATGCTTCAAGTTAGGGTGTAGGTGCAGTGATCTCCCACATAATGATTGACGGACAGGAAAAGCCTATTGCTTTTGCATCCCGCATCCTATTACCGAGTGAATGCAATTATGCACAAATAGTAAAGGAAGCACTCAGCATCATGTTCGGAATCAAGAAATTCCATCAGTTTCTTCTCGGCAGCCATTTACCCTAGTGACTGATCACAAGCCACTACAAGTGATACTTGGTCCCAAGTCAGCTATACCTTCCATGGCGGCATCAAAGATGCAGCGCTGGGCAATTTTGCTGTCCCAGTATGACTACAAGATTGAGTACAGAAGCTCCAAGTGCAACACAGTTGCAGATGCGTTGTCCCGGTTGCCCCATGAGAACTCTGACGTGGAAAGTGAGAATTCAATCTACACACTGTAAGTTGTAGATGAAGACTTTCCAGTGATTGCAACAGAAATTGCAGCAGAAACAGAGAAAGACACTGTGCTGAAGTGGGTCAATGAACAGACATTGAACTCAGTTCTGAACTCAGAGCTGAAGCCTTTCCATAATCGACGCCATGAATTATCATGTGAGCAGGGATGCATTAAGTGGGGTTACAGAGTGGTTGTTCCAGAGTCTTTGGGAAACAAAATTATGAATGAACTTCAAGCCGAAAATCCTGGCATAGGAAGCATGATGTTAATTGCTAGAAGTTTTGTGTATTGGCCTGATATTGACAGTGACATCGAGTCACTGGTGAGCAAATGTAGTGTCCGCCAAAATTGCTGGAGTAAACCACCAAAAACACCACTGCAACCCTGGTCATGGCCAAGTAGACCTTTTGAGAGAGTTCATGTAGATTTTTGTGCAAAGGGTAATGATCACTTTCTGGTTCCAAATGGATTGAGGTTAATCATATGGGGTCAAGCACAACAACTGAGTGTACCATAGATGAGTTGAGATCAATTTTTGCACACCATGGTTTACCGGAAGAACTTGTTTCTGATAACCGGCCACAGTTTCGTTCAGAATGGTTCAAAGAGTTCATGCAGCGGAATGGTGTAAAACACACACTTGTTCCCTCATACCAACGGGGTGGTGGAAAGGTCTGTTAGAATTGTCAAAGATGCTCTCAAGAACCAGGTTTTGCAGGGTAGTTCAAAGCTCAGCATGAAACATCGTTTGGCTAGTTTCTTGCTGAAGTACAGAACCACACAACACACAACAACGGGTTGCTCACCTGCAGAACTGTTGATGAAGAGAAGGCTAAGAATACGCCTAAGTCTTGTTCAACCCAATTTGGCCTTGAGAGTTGAGCAAAAACAGTTAAGTCAAAAGCGTCATTTTGACTCCCTCAAAAATGAGAGGTACTTCAAGCCAGATGAGCAGGTTTGTGTTCTCAGTCTTCCCAACAGGTCCAGTTGAGACAAATGGGATGTTGGGATAATAGTGGAAGTGTGTGGAAGTGGATAATAGTGGAAGATACTTAGTTGGTTGGAGATAAGATCAAAAGTGTCCATGTTAATCAAATGATTCCAGCCAAAGATGAACCAAAAACTCTCTCTCTCTCTCTCTCTCTGTGTGTGTGTGTGTGTGTGTGTGTGTGTGTGTGTGTGTGTGTGTGTGTGTGTGTGTGTGTGTGTGTGTGTGTGTGTGTGTGTGTGTGTGTGTGTGTGTGTGTGTGTGTGTGTGTGTGTGTGTGTGTGTGTGTGTGTGTGTGTTTTTGTGTGTGTCTGTGTTTGTTTGTTTTTATATATATATATATATATATATGGAGGGTGTGTTTGTGTGATGGAGGGTGTGTGTGTGTGTGTGTGAGCCCACCAACCATGAGTGAGTCAACTGCTAGCCCACCAGCCATGAATGAGTCAACTGCCAGCCCACCAGCCGTGAGTCAACTGCCAGCCCACCAGCCATGAGTTGGCTGCCAGCCCACCAGCCGTGAGTGCGTTGGCTGCCAGCCGACCAGCGGTGAGTGAGTCGGCTGCCAGCCCACCAGCCGTGTGTGAGTCGGCTGCCAGCCCACCAGCCGTGAGTGATTCGGCTGCCAGCCCACCAGCCGTGAGTGTGTCGGCTGCCAGCCCACCAGCCGTGAGTCGGCTGCCAGCCCACCAGCCGTGAGTTGGCTGTCAGCCCACCAGCCGTGAGTGAGTCGGCTGCCAGCCCACCAGCCCCGAGTGACTGACCTGCCAGCCTACCAGCCCTGAGTGACTGAGCTGCCAGCTCACCAGGCCCGAATGACTGAGCTGCCAGCCCACCAGGCCCGAGTGACTGAGCTGCCAGCCCACAGGCCCGAATGACTGAGCTGCCAGCCCACCAGGCCTGAGTGACTGAGCTGCCAGCCCAAGAATCCATTCGGCCCACAATGTTCATACTAGCCATCTGTAAACCAATCCCTTCGGCCCAGAACACCCATACTGGCACTCCAGAAAGCCCCCCTCCCCCACTAGCCAACAATATTGAAATTGGTGGAGAGGTGGAATATTGCGTTGGGGGACCAGACCTCCCATGTGAACATGGGACCCAATGGGTCCCTCTTAGTCGAGTTTATAAATTGATGATCCCACTAGCTCGTCTGGTCTTCCGTAAATGGTTTTATTACAGTAAATTTGGGAAATTTCCTGAAATTAGACAAGGTAAGACAATTCAGTCACCTGTCGCCAGTTGACGTAGATTGATGTAGGTAGTCGCCAGAGTAATTCACCAAAGTCAGCACCGGCGACAAGCTACGACAGCACCTTCATCAGGAGAAGTCAAGCTACGCTCATTGGCGTTAAGCCCAGTGTCGCTGACTGTCGGCGAAAGGTTTTGAACATTTCAAAGTCCAGCTGCGACCAGAAAAACGCTACGATTCTTTGGTCGACTGAGGAGACTACTCACGACCATACAGGCGACACCCCGGCAACCATGTGGCGACAGCCTAGTGGCCTGTAGTCACCTAAAAAATCGTCTAAGTGGGACAGGGCATTACTCCTCTGCAGCAAGTTCATAACTTGCAAAACTGTATCTGTTTAATTTGAACTGAAGCTCAACGAAATATACAAACTAAATAATTACCTAATTATTTCTATCTCTCATCAATGCCAAACAATTACTTAAAATGTTTGCAAATATTTCAAGCACTGCATGAAATACCTCCACAGCTGCACGGTAGAGAGCATATTGACTGGTTGTATCATGGCTTGGTTCGACAACTCAAATCCCCAGGAACGAAGAAGAATGCAAGATGTGGTGAACACTGCCCAGTCCATCCCGGGTATTTCCCACCCCACCATTGGAGGCATCATCAGAGACCCACACCATCCTGGCTTCATTTCTCTCCTGCCATCGGGAAGATGATTTAGGTGCCTGAAAACTGTCGAGGTTCAGGAGCAGCTGAACCCTACAACCATCAGTTTGTTAAATACTACAACTGCCAAATAATCTCCAAACTATATCGACTTGTGAGTACCGTTTTTGTCTTTGCAATATTATTTGCTAAACTTTTTTATTGTTTATTATGGCACTTCCAGAGTACTGTGTCTGAAGAAGGGTCTCGACCCGAAAGGTCACCCATTCCTTCTCTCCAGAGATGCTGCCTGTCCCGCTGAGTTACGACAGCTGTTTGTATCTATCTACTATGTTTACATATCTGTTGTGCTGTTGCAAGTAAGAATTTCATTGTTCTTTTTTGAGACATACGACAATAACACACTCTTGACTTGAGAACGTTCAAACTGATTTCATTAGGATCACAATTGACCTATTCTGCAGAACCCTGACCTTGCAAGCCATCGACTCAAACGTAATATTAGCTGTGATCCAAGGCGCAGTGGCATATTTATACTTACTATCAGAATGTAATTTCACTAAAATTCAGAAACTTTGGTTGTACTCCACAATTCAGGAAGGACTCAAGGCAAATTGTGCATTTTAAATTGAAATGAATTGTGCACAGATAATACGAAAATATGTTTTGACATAAGTTACAATGTAAGTTGAAAATCAGGAACATATATGCCTAATTTAGATAATTCACTTGAATTTTTGAAAGCTTGAAGGCAGGGGAATGCACAATATATCATTGGGACCTTTGTTTTGCCTGTGGTAATTTTATTGCTGTACTTTTTGTAAAAGTTTTGTAATTTTATTGCTGATGAATTACTAAAATAGCTGTCAGCTATTAATTCTCCAGAAAAACTTTTGCAATAAAACTCTAGGATCTTGAAGTTATTTAAAAAAATAAAATGTCTACTTCTAATTTATTGTTATCAAGTATTCTACACAGAAACATTTATGTAATGTTTGAGTAAAAAACACTCTCCCCATCTTACTTTTTATATTCAATAGATTCCAATGAAGTCCTTGGTGATCACATTACATGATTAGCCTACAATATTGATTTCAGTGCAGTCAGTACAAAACCTTTATGCAACCAACCCATTGTAATGATTTCAGCATCTGTCTAGTACAACCTGGACAGCTGATTGACTGGAATCACCAGGAGAAAGAGATCAGCCCCAATTAAAATCAGACAGCATTTCTTATAGATGTAAAATAAATGTGTGTTGTGGTAGAATAGGTATTGATATTTGAGCAAGAATATGAATCTGATCTGAGAAATAGCAGAGAATGGCACAACACCAGGAGAGAAGGGGCTCCAAAGGGTTCTCACTGCAACCTTGATAATGATGGGAGGAAGTGGAAAAGATGCCTTGCATCCTCAGGAGATTGAAGGTCTCCAGAAACATTCTGAGACGGCAATGGAAGCAGATAACCATGCAGGCCAAAGCCAGGTGTTAAGGCACAAAGGTCAGATTGCAACAAATTCAAGAGCTTTACAGGAAAAGTCAAATATATTTCTTCACCTTCAAATGTGCAGGAACTGAGGCCTTCCAATATTTCTGCCCATAGTTCAACTTCCCATACAGAAGTTCAACTTTGTGGTTTAAAAAAGGACAGGGAAATTAAATATATATGACTAAGTGGGACCCGTTCGGTCCCCTGTTCACACGGGAGGGCTGGTCCCCCAACATAATATTCCACCTCTCCACCAATTCCAATATTAGTGGCCAGTGGGGGGCATTCTGGATCGCTAGTATGTGTGTTGTGGGCCGAAGGGACTGATTTCCAGAGGGCTAGTATGGTCTTTGTGGGCCAAATGGATTCTTGGGCTGGCAGCTCAGTCACTCGGGCCTGGTGGGCTGGCAGCTCAGTCACTGGGGCCTGGTGGGCTGGCAGCTCAGTCACTCGGGCCTGGTGGGCTGGCAGCTCACACTCGGCCCTGGTGGGCTGGCAGCTCAGTCACTCAGGGCTGGTAGGCTGGCAGCTCAGTCACCCACGGCTGGTGGGCTGGCAGCCGACTCACTCACGTCTGGTGGGCTGGCAGTCAACTCATTTCCGGCTGGTGGGCTGGCAGCCCACTCACTCACGGCTGGTGGGCTGGCAGCCGACTCACTCACGCTGGTGGGCTGGCAGCCGACTCACGGCTGGTGGGCTGGCAGCCGACTCACAGCTGGTCGGCTGGCAGTCAACTCACTCATGGCTGGTGGGCTGGCAGATGACTCACTCATGGCTGGTGGGCTGGCAATTGACTCACTCACGGCTTGTGGGCTGGCAGTTGACTCACTCACGGCTTGTGGGCTGGCAGTTGACTCACTCACGGCTGGTGGGCTGGCAGTTGACACACTCACGGCTGGGGGGCTGGCAGTTGACTCGCTCGTGGCTGCTGAGCTGGCAGTTGACTCATTCATGGCCGGTGGGCTGGCAGTTGACTCACTCACGGCTGGTGGGCTGGCAGTTGACTCACTCACAGCTGGTGGGCTCACACACATGCACACACACTGTCCATTACACACACAGCTTCCATAACACACACAGACACTCCATCTCACACACACACTCTCCATCTCACACACACACACACCATCTCACACACACACACTCACACCATCCATCACACACTCGCATAAACAACATATATATGACAGTAAAACTCTCTTGATTCTACTCACACGGTTGAGCGCAGCCTCTCCCCTGAGCGGGACTTCCGCAGTGAGCACGACATTGAGTTCAAGCAGCACAGTTTGCAGACCAACCCTTCAATTCAGTTCAAGCAGCACAGTTTGCAGACCAACCCTTCAATTCACTTCAAGCAGCACAGTTTGCAGACCAAACCTTCAATTCAGTTCAAGCAGCACAGTGCAGGCTCACAGTTCAGTTCACTCACAACATAGACTCACAGTTCTGGACTCAACTCTCACTCACGGTCTTCCGGGGTGACTGACTCATGTCCGGCCTCAGGGGCTTTATTCTCCTGGCCCCCCGGAAGAGGCGTTACCTTCATCATGGTAACTGACAGGCGAGAAGACCAATCTCATGATTTTTTACACATTCATAACTTTTTTATTATTTTACCGATTGGAAAAAACTTTGGGGCGGTTGGAGGAGAGGAGGACGGTGAGTAAGATGGCAAAAAAATCATAGTGATATAGGGTAGCGTTTTTTCTAAAATGTATTTACAACACAGACTGGAAATAGTCAAGATGAGACTTTAAGTAATAGTATAGATTTTGTTTGGGTTACGTGTGAAAACATTTACAAAAGTGGCCATAATTCTCATCATAATTTTGAAACACTTGAACTATTCTGCTTTTAAATGACCAGAACAATTCCATTTCACAGATTCCTAACATCGATGGTTATTGCTGTATACGATCTTTCCTTGAACTGACAGCTTTGGGGCAAATATCCTGGTCAACTCCTCCAACTGCAGTTCACTGACGTTGATTCTTCCACCGGGTTGATTCTTCCACTGGGTGGAGCTCAGCTGAATCAGTCGATTCCTCCAACTCAGGTACTAGGGTTCATACAGCACCTCATTTTCCGAATTCAGCAAGGTGTAAGGGTGTGATCAATTGCATGATCAAATCCTGCTTGTCCACCCACCCTCTTCTCTCCTCACAGAATGGTCATCTCCTTCATTGTCATCTTGCCACATGGGTCAGGCTCTAATGTGGACAGTTTACCTTTGGAATGTCAGCCACACCCTATTTGTCCATCCATTGTTTCCTTATGAATGGTAAATTATTTCTCAATTGTTTGGAGCCACCATTTTTACCAGTCTTTTCTGATAAAACAAAACAAAACGCCATATGGTCTTGCCACTCCCGCTCACCTACCAATAACCGCTAATGTTCATTTGCTCAATCTCATCCTCATTTAGGGATCTGCAAAGCTCAGGCCTGTATCTCACAACTTGCTTAAACTGTACGCAAGGGAGCAGGGAGAAATTGCACACCAATTTATCCATACAGAGATAAACTGGATGTAGGGTGATTGTGGCAACATGATTTGGGCCAGTACCCTGTAAGTGGAAAGATTAGTTTATGTTTCCCCCGATCTCCAAATGGCTGATGAATCTGCAAAAAGGGCTCATAGACTTTAGGGACTTTGGTTATTCAGTATGTGCCACTCTTCTTTTAATCAGTTGCAAGCAAAGGTTAATATTGTATTGATTTACTACAAGGGGATTGGTAAACTAAGAGCAATATACTGTCCATAGGCCAAGAGTCAAGATAGGGCAAGAGTCAAGAGTGTTTTATTGTCAGATGTCTTAAAACGGAAAATTAAAATTCTTACTTGCAGCACCATAACAGATATGTAAACATAGTACACCATGAACACCATAATAAACAATAAAAAAAGTTCAGTATATATTTAAAAACAGACAAATAATAATAGTGCAAACACAAAAACATATCTATGTAATTTGGAACATCTGCAGGTTGTGTTTAATAGCCTGATGGATGTTAGGAAGAAGCTGCTCCTGAACCTGGATATTACAATTTTCAGACTCCTAAACCTTCTCCCCGATGGCGTGAAATGAGAGCATGGCCAGCTCATGTTTTGATAATTATTTTTATTCTTCAGGGTTTAATCTTCAAACTTGTTATAAATCCTCAGAAAGTCACTGCTGGTATCGTCCAGAGATAAATTTAAATATTTCTTTATCAGTTTAAAATACCCCATTATGTTAAAGTATGTTATTTCTTATAACCTATGAACCTGAGCAAAGAATTACATTCTGACTGCCACTTCAAAAGTACTAAGCACTGAAAGAGAATTCTGCAAAAAAATACAAATATTTTTCTGTGAAATAGTCATCTCAGATTTAATTCCAACAAGTAACTCCCTAACCTCCATTCTGATAGATGAGTCATTCAATTCCTTGTGTTACTTAAAATTGGAGTGTTTGTGAAAGAAAATTTGTGATCTGTTTTTCTCCAAAAGCTTTTAGGAAGCAGCATTTGCTGCAGGGTATATCATGACAGCTAAGCTAACCTTTTAACTGGCAGTGTAGTCAAATGGAAAAAATGTCACCTCAGGGCAGTAAATGAAATGTGTAATTCTAGATTAAATAAATCTACTCACCAATTTCATTGGCGCTCCCGTAAGGACTTAAACTCAAATTGAACACTATAATTGTTTACCTATTAAATGCAATGAACTGCTTCAAGCAGTGTCTGGCTTGCAAGATATTTGGCAAATACTGCAACTGACAATCACTCAACACAAAGAACAAAGGCTAATCATCTGCTTCAAGTTCATAGCAGTGTTTTTCAATGTTTATTTTGTATGATGAAATTCATAATGAAAGTTGACACAAGCCTTGGATTCTAAACCCAGTTGCGATTATCTCATGATATATCATCCGCTACTTATGACTGAGTAGAGGATAAGGCTGCAAAATTCTGGAATTTATCAGTGGATGCTTGGTTATTCAAAATGTCCAATGCTATAGACAAAGTATATGGCGATCAGGAGGCAAGACTAAAAAAAACAGGACCATTCATCATCTTATGCAATGATTGGGAAGGAACTGAACGGTCCTCTCCTGTGTCTATATCTTATGTCCTTATTCCTGACCTATCTTTCAGTAAAGAACTATTGCAAAGCATATGGCAGATTTCAGTCTCTAGTTTATCCAAAAAGTACCTACCTGAAGCATCTTCCCTATATGAACAATCTGCACAGCCTTATCAATATTCCCAAAATCCCATAATCTTCTTTTAAATTCTGGTACAGCATCCCCGACACCTTTCTCTACATCCTCATTTTTAAAGAAATGATACATATTTACTAATAGTAATCACAACTGAAGTGTCCATGAGCTGAAACACCACTTATCCATGTTCTCCAGAGATGCTGCCTGGCCCACTGAATTATTCCAATGCTTTGTGTCTTCTATTGATTTGTAAAATCCACTTAACTAGTATTTGAGCCTGAATACTTCTTTACCATTTGTAGAGTAGTTCGTAATAATTCTACACTCTCAGCAACTTAAACTTTATAAATCAATAATGCTCGAGCCAATTTGTATTTGGCACTTGGACATGCAACAACAACCTGCGGTTAATTTTAATCTTAAACCTAGGGCACTGTATGGGCGCAGAATCAGGCAAGAATCAACATTGAACAAATAAATAAGGCAATAAGATTGGGCTAAGCATGAGCATTTCGAAGGAGCATAGGTAGATGGGAAAAAAAGACACAAGATGCTGGAGTAACTCAGCGGTCAGGCTGAAATTAAGACACAAGGAACAGCAGATGCTGGTTTACAAAAAAAGACACAAAGTGCTGGGGTAACTCAGGAGGTCAGACAGCATTTCTGGAAAACAGGGACAAGTGATATTTCGGGGTGGGACCCTTCTAATTGTAGGAGGAGGGAGAAAGATGGAAGAGCAGTAGGAGCATAACCAAGTTTGGCAAGTGATAGGTGGGTACAGATCAGAAGGTTTTAATGACAGATGGTTGGACAAAGACAAAAGAAGAAAAAATGAAAAGTGTGAGATAAGGAGGTAAGGGATAGAAGAGGTGAGAAATGTGAACAAAGAGGAAGGAATATGGGTGGAAGAGGATGGGAAACGTGAATGGGAGAAATGGGTGTGCATTGTGGTGGGGCATAGAAAAGAGAAGCGGGAAAAAGGAGGGGGATGATGAAAGGGGAAGTGCTCCTTGGTTCGTTACCTGAATTTACAGAATTCAATGATCATACCATTAGGTTGTAGGCTATCCAGGCGGAATATGAGGTACGGTTCCTCTAATTTGTGTGTAGTCCAACTCTGTCAATGGAGGAGGCCCAGGACGGAAAGGTCACTAAGGGAATGAGAAGGGGAGTTAAAATGGTTAGCAACCTGGAGAACCAGCAGGATTATTAAGAGGTCAGGTACATGTAAGTTGGAATATGGTTCAGCAAACCTTTGGATGAGCTCTAGCTTTTGGACAGTGAGTCACCAAAGAAAAAAAACAAAGGCAAATATTGTTTTCCCACATGACCCATTTTTTCCTAAAGACTCTCAATTCCATGAAATCCCTTTATGGCATTTACTAATGGGCCTGTCCCACTTAGGCGATTTTTCAGTGGACTGCCGGCGCCTGTCAACACAAACACATCACTTCCTTCACCAGCCGTATGCAGGCAGGGGACAGGGCAAGTGGGGGGAGCGTTGTCTAAAAAATTCACACGGTGCAAAGCCAAGGTGAAACAGACACACACCGTGATGAACAGGAAGGTTGGCGCTGTATAAAGATGGCGAAAGCACAGTGTACAGTAAATCCTTTAAAAGAGGGGGGGAGAGGGGGGGGAGAGGGTGGGAGAGGGGGGAGTAGGGGGGGAGAAGGAGTGGAGACAACTTTTAAGAAGTCAGAAATACATGGCTGTGAAGCTCGGCGGACACTTAACATTACCGGTCGGTTATCCTTGGTTCTGAAAACTCCTGCTTACCTTTTTTTTCACCAATGAGCCAATAAAATTCACTGGTCAGCACCGGCTTCAACGTACGAGAACCTCTGAGAACCTTCGACCTCCTGGGAACCTATTAGGACCTCCTGCGACCCACCTACGGTTTGAGAATTCTCACTACTCTCCATGGCGGCTTCATTCTAGTGGCCGTTAATTTTTCAATATGTTGTAGAATTCACAGCGACCATAATGAGGCCGCGACTAGTTCCCAGAATGCGGGAACTCCTCACAACCATGAAGGCGACTCCCTGGCAACCACCCACGAACATGTGGCGACCATGTGGCAACTGCATAGTCTCCTGCAACTTCAAGTTCAAGTTCACATTTATTGCCACATGCACCAATTAAGGTACAGTGGAATTTGATTTACCATGCAGCCACACAATCAAAAAGAGCACAATACACAATAGAATATAACATGAACATCCACCACAGTGGAATCAACATTCTTCACTGTGGTGGAAGACAATAACATTCAGTCAGTCCTCCTTCTTTGTTCATCCGTGGTCGGGGCCATGAACCCTCCGCAGTCGCCGCTACGGACAGCCCGATGTACAAGCACTCTCGTCGGGATGATTGAAACACTGATGTCGAGACAGAAGGACACTCCGTGGCTTGGAGGTCCCAAACCGTCCTCTTCCTACCGGAGACCGCGGCTTCACGATGTTATAGCCCGCTGGCCAGCAGTCGGTGCTCTTCTCCGGCAATCCCCGGCGAGGGATCCCAGACTCAGCGATGGAAAGTCCAAGCCGCGCCTGAGGCTAGAAGACCACGGCTTCAGGATGTTATAGTCCGCGGGCCAGCGATCGGAGCACTTCTTCTGGCGATCTCCGGCAAAGAATCACCCGGCTCCGCGATGGAAAGTCCACGCTGCACCCGCTGCTGAAGCTCTGGGCCCGACTCCGGGAGAGGCCGCAGCAATCCAAGCGGTTAGGCCGCGAGGGAGGGCGAATATGCGACCCAACACACTAAAACACACTAAAACCCACTTTTAGACATACTAAAAACAAAAAAAAGTCAAAAGGACGAACAGCTGCTGGCGAGGCTGCCGGCTCACCGCGGCACCCGAAGGAAAACAAAAGTCGCCTAAGTGGGACAGGCCCATTAGGGGTCAATTTTTCATTGTTGCTTCACTTTGTCTCAAAAAATCAAAAGGCATCTGTTCTTATTTTCTCTAACAAAAATTCTGAAAGAGAATAAATTCAGCAATTGGTTTTCCATTGAAATAAGGGAATCTTTTATTTCATATCACCCTTTGTTGCAAGGCGTATACATGTAAAATACACAAAGGCTCAGGATAATCTACAAAGTCAGATTGTTTGGTTCAAGGTGGTATTTTTTTCATATTAGGATTGTTCCATAATCATCTTTTAAATATTAATTTTTAATAGAGAGTAACGTCAAAGGCAGTTTTTCAAATGGAGCAATCTATGTATTTGATTTCATAATGCCTATGTGACCCAGCTGCAGATCTGGCCGTTGTATTAAAATTAAGACACAGGACCTAATTTTGGTTTCATTCACAAAATTACAGTCCTTCAAAAATGAGAGAAATGCAATTTTCCGAGGCAACAACTTGTTCTCATTCACAGCACGAGTCTAAATACCAAACATTAGCGACTGAAAGAAATCTATACTTAATGCTTTTTCATATAAAATGTTTCATATATAATGTAAGCTATGATTGATGTTTTATATTGTAGTTTTTCACAGTGAAATGGTTTAAAATGGCTCACGGAGAAAGAACTGGATGAAGAGTTAGTGCAATTATTGAAACTTTAAATGCTATAGATTGGTTTGAAGGTGGTGTTTGAAAGAGGACAAGCACCATAATCTAGCTGAGAGGTTTAGAAGGTAACTTTGAGATACAAGAGCTGAAATAGCTCAATAAATCCAAGGGGATGCGATTAGAGTTCGAATAAAATCATTGTTTCTGACTGGGAAAGTATAAAACAATAAACTGGAGGGAGAGTATATTGTGATTTTGAAATCAATGGCTGGTGCAATTATGCAGGCCAAAAAGACAATATTTGATTAGATACAAATGATTGGTTTCTGATTGTTTTAAAGTTTGATGCCTGGAAATTCAATCACACTTTCAAAGGTTCAAAAGGTATTTTATTGTCACGTGTACCAATTAATGTACAGTGAAACTCGATTTACCATACTATAAAAAGCAACATACCCACGACTACATAAAAGTTAACATAAACATCCACCTCAGCGGATTCACCATATTCCTCACTGTGATGGAAGGCAATAAAGTCTAAGCTTCTTCTCTCTTTATTCTCCCGCGGACCGGGCAGTCGAACCATCCGCAGTCGGGGCGATCAAAGAACCCGCAGTCGGCAATCGAAGCCCCCACGTCGGGGCGGACAAAGCTCCTGCGATTGGGGCAGTCGAAGCTCCTGCATTTGGAGCTCCCAAAGTCAGTCCCTAACCAGGGGTCGCGGGCACCATGTTGTTAAGTCTGCAGGCTCCCGCGGTTGGAGCTCCGTCGATCCCCGACAAGGACTGCCAGCTCCACGATGTTACGTCTCGCAGGCTCCCGCAGTTGGAACTCCCAAATTCGATCCCCAGCAAGAGGCCTCCAGCTCCTCATTGTTAGGCCACAGTGCGGACGGAGATACGATACGGAAAAGAAATCGCATCTACATCGAGGTAAGAGATTTTTAAAAAGTTTCCCCCACCCCCAAACCCCCCCCCCCTCTCATCCCGACCCCCCACATAAAACAAAGCTAAAGAACATGCATTTAACACAAACTAAAAAATAACAAAGCAAAAAAGGAGGAGAGACTGTTGGCGAGGCATTTTACGGTTGCTTTCAGTATTATATCATTGAAAATTGACTTTACAAGGATTGAAATGCAATAATAATTACTTCCACATTGTTAGAAAGCTGATAATTTAGGTGAGGGGACAAAAACTTTATGCAGTATTTCAAGTAAGACTTCACCTATACTCTGTACAATTGCAGCAAAACCTCTAGATTTAAAATCAAACCCCTTTGCAATGAAGGTCAAAATGTCACTTTTCTTCCTACTTGTTGGATTTGCCAGCTGGCATCTTGTGACTCAAGCACCAGACACCTTGATTCTGCTCTATTTCAAGATTTACTATCACTTATATATTTCATGATTTACTATCTTTCTGCATATAGATTATAATCTACGTATTGATTTCTGTTCATGAAGTGCTTGTCCTTCCATATTAAACCCCGTTTCCCAGTGTTTTACCATCTCACTCATACTATCTATATGCCATTGCAGAATCACAGTATTCTTATTATAACATGCCCTTCCACCTATTTTCATGTCATTGGCAAATTTGCATAGTTGAGAGCCAAGAACTGATCCTTATTGTACTCCAGTAGTTACCTCCTTCCTGCCTGAAAGACCCATTTATTCCAACTCCCTGTTTTCTATCGGTTGGCCATTTCGACACATTCCCTTCCTTTGACACATCACCATGAACTCTTAATATATGCACCTGTTTGTTATGTGGCACCTTGTCAAATGCCTTTTGGAAGAAGCTATTCTGGACATGACATCATAAATACATGCAAAATAATATTTTACTTTCTTAACACCTAAAGAAGGGGCCTCCAAACTTTTCAGCATGAGGGCCACATTATATATTTGGCACATTTTTGTGGGCCGTAGGAAAATATAAAGAAATGTCAGTTTTATAAATTTTATGAATTAACTCAAAAAAGAACTTAAATAAAACAAATGGAAGAAATTCAAAACAAAACTTGTAGCCATCAATCAAGGTTAACCAACAAAATCATAAAGTTTTATGCAACCACGTTAATGGGAAGGATGCAACTGCTCTATTGTTTTCAAAATTTCATTGAATTGAGGATCCAATTTTGTCGTCAATTATGAGGATGGACTTCAAATGCTCAAGTGAATAATTCATGAAGAATTCTATGTTACTGCACAAATACATTGATGAGATAAAATAAGTCAAGAATCAAGTGATTTATTGTCATATGTCCCGGATAGAACAATTAAATTCTTACTTGCAGCAGCACAACAGAATATGTAAAACCCTGATTCTATAACGTCTATCCACGTAATCCAGAGGTGCTGCTTGATCTGCTGGGCTACTCCAGCACTTTGTGTCCTTTTTTTGTAAAACTGCATCTGCAGTTCCTGGTTTAGACTTTGGACTTTGGACGGCATGGAAACAGGCCCTTCAGCCCACCGAGTTCGCACTGACCAGCGATCACCCTGTGCACTCGGGACAATTTATAAATTTTACCAAAGCCAATTAACCTACAAATTGGGATGAGTGTGTGGGAGGAAACCGGAGCACCCAGAGGAAACTCATGAGGTCACAGGGAGAACGTACAAACTGTACAGACAGCACCTGGTCTCGGTCGCTGTAAGGCTGCAACTCTACCGCTGCGCCACTGTGCCGCCCCATAAGTGTGTTTAATTGCTTTTGTGCTGGATCTTAATCCAAGATAAAAGTGTCTAAGGTAAAAGTAGAGTAGTGGATAGAAGAAGAAAATAATTTGTAGCTATGACTGTCAGAGAAGGAATGGAATGAGGAGAGTGTGGTCCTACCAAAGTGGACAACAGGAAAGACATTGAAGGGAGATATCATTTCACAAGCTGTAAACAACCTGTGAACACTGAGATAGATTAGTTTATCACAATATTAAAGATGTGATTAGTGATTTGGTTCTTAGTGATTTGGTTCAAAGGTAGGGCAGAAATCCAATCAGAAAGATCCAAACTAAAAATTTAAGGTAAAAGCACCAAATGTAGGAAGAACTCAGTGGGTGAGGCAGAATATGTGTAGGGAAGGACAGTTGATGAGAGAGGGATATAGATGAAACGGGTTGGAGGGGAGGGGAATGAGGGGGATAAAAAGGGAAATGAGGGACTCAGGATCCCTCACCTTTATTCCCCTCTTTTGCCTCTCCCCTGTCCTCTTCCACTTATATACCTCTCTGGCTTTACATTTCACTCCTCCTGTTTCCTTATCTGACATCACCCCCGAAGAGTCCACCAGGGACTCTACTGGGAGTTGGGTCCGCGCCGACCAGCGATCCCCCAGAGAGCCGAGCTGGAGCCAGTGCCTCCCCCGCGTGCTGGCTGCAAGCCCGGGCTGACACCTCCGGCTGCCCCAGAACAGGGACGGGGCACCCGGGATGGGACGAGGACGGCCCAGCAGCAACTCAACAGCGCCCGCAGCACCCGCAGCACCGGAGACCCCGGCCTGACCACGGACACCGACCCTACGCAGCAGCAGGATCTCGCTCACTCACCGGAAGAAAACAAAGGTCTGATAACAGCAGATCCGCTCCCGATAATATTTATGGCGAGTGCCTGATGACCCGGGCATGTGCGGTCGGAATACCGAACTCGCCTACAGCCTGCCGCACAGTACGTGTTAAGAGCTTGCTGCGGGCCGGATAGAATCTCATGGCAGGCCGGATGTGATCCGTGGGCCATAGTTGGTGATCCCTGACCTAAAGTAATAGTTTCCCTGCATAAAGCAACCTATCTGTAAATAATAAATGTGATTCTTTTCATTTTACAAAGATGCTTACATGTGACTCTGTTGGAGATCCATTTACAATTAAATTGATTAATTGTCACCAGTATTAATATAACTAATGGGAAAAACTCACATCTTCAATTCTGGAAAAAGACCTTGGTTCATGAATGGCTGCATGTCATTTGGCTCATGTCCCTGCTTCTAGGATATCAAGACATTATCAATGTATGTCAAAATTGTTTCTCTTTGCAACTTCTAGTGATATACAACGGGGATTTTTAAAAGGTGAAAAGCAATATCATTCACATGCACTAATTTATTTGGAAGCAATTTTAAAAAGTTTTATAGTTTGTTTTTAAACAGGCTGACAGATCTTCAATGAGCCATTGTGAGGAAATCTGTCAGAAAGACAAGGTCTGGAATACTCACTAATGATCCTGATGTCTTTCATCTCAAAAGTAAGTTGTTTTTATTCATTGTGGGTTGCTTCGACCATGATAACCACCACCCTGATCTAACTGCTCGCAACAAACATTGCAATGCTTGGCCCTTGACCAATCCACCACTGAAGCAAAATTTGTCCCTATTTACACCACGGCAATGGATCTGATGTCTCACGTGACTTTTATTTCTAATGTACAGTTTTAGAACAAAAGATCCAGGAATCAAATCTCTTTCTTTGTTGGCACTAGAATACCATTCCCTGCAGCCCCACACAAAGTAAAGCAGGCCTGCTGCCCACAGATGTTTCAGACATAGTCTAAAGCACACAGATATTTATCTGCCTTTATTTCTATTTGTCTGTAAAATGTGTATACAGTGTTATTAAGACGGAAAGATGAAAGGCAACATATCACTTTTTTCATAAATATACTACAATTCACTTATTAAACAAGAGTCACGGTGGCGCAGCAGTAGAGTTGCTGCCTTACAGTGAACGCAGCGCCAGAGACCCGGGTTCGATCCCTATTACGGGTGCTGTCTGTATAGAGTTTGTACGTTCTCCCCGTGACCTGCATGGGTTTTCTCCGAGATCTTCGGTTTCTTCTCACATTCCAAAGACGTACAGGTTTGTAGGTTAATTGGCTTGGTAAATGTAAAAATTGTCCCTAGTGAGTGTAGGATAGTGTTAATGTATGGGTATCGCTGGTCGGCGCGGACCCGGTGGGCCGAAGGGCCTGTTTCCATGCTGTATCTCTAAAATAAACTAAAAATACTAAACTAAACTAGTTACATAAAATCCCATTAATGGTTTGGAATCATAATAGGAAATGCTATTGGAATATTCTATAATAAATTGGACTGAAACAAATTATTTTTTCCATTATTAATGCTATTGGACAGTCAAGATTGATAGTCAAGACTGCACGCCAAAGACGGACAGGTTTCTAGGTTAATTGGCTTGGTAAATGTAAAAATGTCCCTAGTGTGTGTAGAATAGTATTAATGTGCGGGGATCGCTGGTCGGCAATGACCCGATGGGCCAAAGGGCCTGTTTCCGCGCTATATCTCTAAACTAAACATTTAAGAATTAAATTAGTTATTTATTAGAATAAATTATAATTATCAGTAAACCCCTGATTACTGATAATTATATGATCTTTAAGGTCAGGATTTATAGTTAACTAGAACAGGTGCGGACCTGTTGGGCCCCGGCCTCCAACGCAATATCCCACCACTCACCCAAAGCCCCCAACTGCGCAGGCGTGGCTGACGGGTTCCCGTTGTGATGCCAGGGATCCCCGTTGTGACATGAGTCATGGCAACCCTCCCGAACTGCACAGGCGCGGCCAGCAAGTGGGAGCGCGACTGCGATGTTTTTAAAGTTCAAAATGGCAATAAATTGTAAAATATAAGATAAATGTGAATGCACCTCACTCTTCCTCTTCAGTCCCTTATTCCCCTCCTCCATTATCCTCCCTCTTCCCACCCTCCACCAATCTTCCTCTGCTTCCTCCCCTCCTCCCCTCACCCCCTCCCTCCCCTCCTCTCTCTTACCACTCCTCCTCCATTTCCTCGCCATCCCTCTTCCTACCCCTATCCTCCTCCATTCCCCCTCATCCCCCAGCACTTCCTCCCCGCCTCTTCACCCTCCCTCTTCTTTCCCCTCTCCTCCTCCCCTCCCCCACTCCCTCCCTCACCTCTCCCTCCCTCTCCTTTCCCCTATCCTCAGTCACTCCCTCCCTTCCTCCATAACCTCTCCCCTCCCCACACTCCCTCCTCACACCTCCACTGCCCACCTCTCCCTCTATCCCCTCTCACTAATTCCCCCATAGCCCCCTCCTGTCCCTCTATTCCCCCCCCTTCTCCCCCACTCTCCCTCCTCACCTCCCCAACTTTCCCCTCCCTCCCGACCGTTTTGGCATAGATACCATCTCAATCACACACACACAAACACACAGAGAAACAAGACGAGACTTTTAATAGTATACTAGACCTAGTGGGACCCGTTGGGCCCCGTTCCCCCAACGCAATAATCCACCTCACCCGTTCCGCCAACACAACTCGTTTCCACCACTCACCGGATCCCACAACCTAACCAATTCCCCCAACGCAATATTCCACCACTCACTCATAGCTCCCACGGGAGGCCTGGTCCCCCAATGCAACCCGTTCCCCAACGTAAGATTCCACCACTCACCCGTTGGGTCCCTGTCACATGGGTGGCCTGGTCCCCCAACGCAACCCGTTCCCCCAACGCAACATTGGACCACTCACCCATAACCCCCACAGGAGGCCTGGTCCCCCAATGCAACCCATTCCCCAACGTAAGATTCCACCACTCACCCATTCCCCCAACGCAACTCGTTCCCCCAGTGCAATATTCCACCACTCACCCATAACCCCCAATTGTGCAGGTAGGCTCATTTTTAACGCAATATTCAACCACTCACCTATAGTCCCCACAGGAGGCCTGGTCCCCCAACGCAACCCATTCGCCAATGTAAGATTCCACCACTCACCCATTCCCCCAACGCAACCCGTTCCCCCAATGTAATATTCCACCACTCACTCATAGCTCCCAACTGTGCAGGTCGGCTCATTTTTCACCCTCCCTCATTTTAAACTTTTTTTTAAAAATGCGATTGCACTGAGATTTAATGTAATATAGGTGGCACCGACAAGGCCATCTTTTGTTATCCAAATTTAATCATTAAACTTTGGTGTGCTGGGTTAAAGGCCTGTCTCACGAGTCTGCGGTCATTGGCGGCGAAACAGGAAGAATCTACCGCCCTGGGCCGCCATAGACCGCGCACTCGGTCAAACGCACAATTCCGGGGCCGTGCGGCGATGTTCCCAACACCGCACGGTGCTAAAATAAAACCAACACTGTTCAAAAATATGTCCCTACCGCACAGCCTCCGCCAGTGAGGCATGACTGCGGCACAGCCGCCGACAGTGTGGCACGAGCGCCGTGCGTCGAACTTGCATCGCCACAACCTCCACCAGTGAGGCACGACCGCCGGCACGGCCGCCGCCACAGCCACCGCTACAGCGCCGCGATCAGCACAGCCGTCGCCACAGCCGCCGCTAGTGAGTCACGTGTGCGGCACGGCCGCCGCCACAGCCACTGCTACAGCGCCGCGATCAGGACGGCCGCCGCCACAGCCCCGCAGATCCAAAATGACGTCATCGCAGTCGGCCCGCCCTTTTTTTTTACTTACCGCAAGCACATGGGACCAGCCGTATTTAAATCACTCGGCGCCCGCGCAGCATCTGTGCGGCGCTCCCGTGGCATAGGCTCGGCGCTCTCGCCGTTGCTGTGCGGTCCCCTCTACAGGCGAAGCCGCGCTTCACCGCCGATGACCGCAACACCGTGAGACAGAGCCTTTAGGCTGGCAGATTCATTCCCTGAAGGACATTTGCTGTGAAGGACTCAGTGTTCTGGGATAGCAACATTGTAGCCGGTAGGGCATTGTGACATCATAGCTGGTAACTGCCTAAAAGGCCTGTCTCACGAGTCTGCGGTCATTGGCGGCGAAACGAGAAGAATCTGCCGCCATAGACCGCGCACTCGTGAGAACGTACAATTCCGGGGCCGTGCGGCGGTGTTCCCAACACCGCACGGTGCTAAAATAAAACCGACAATGTTGAAAACTATATACTCACCGCACAACCTCCACCAGTGATGCACGAGTGCGGCACGGCCGCCCGCACGGGCCGCCGCCAGTGTGGCTCGAGCGCCGTGCGTCAAACCTCCACTGCCACAGCCTCCACCAGTGAGGCACGTGCCTCCGCCAGTGAGGCACGTGTGCGGCACGGCCGCAGGCACAGCCACCGCTACAGCGCCGCGATCAGGATGGCCGCCGCCACAGCCGCCGCTCGTGAGTCACGTGCGGCGGGCCGACGTCATCGCAGTCGGCCCGCCCTTTTTTTTACTTACCGCAAGCACGTGGGACCCGCCGTGTTTGAATTACTCGGCCCCCGCGCAGCATCCGTGCGGCGCTCCAGTGGATAGGCTCGGCGCTCTCGCCGTTGCCGTGCAGTCCCCGCTACCGGCGACGCTGCGCTTCACCGACGATGACCGCAAACAGGTAAGACAGAGCCTATACTGCCAGTGCAGATTTGAAGAGATCCTTCTCAAAGTGGGGTTTTGTAATCTGAAGGAAACTTGACAAGGGCGACAATGGGAAAAAGCTGAGTCTCGTTGTTCCAAAATTTTAGCACTACCGTGTACCGTTTTGGCGTAGATACGATCACAATCACACACACACACATATAGAAACAAAACGACAGACAGACAGACAGACAGACAGACAGACAGACAGACAGACAGACAGACAGACAGACAGACAGACAGACAGACAGACAGACAGACAGCAGCTCAGTCACTCACGGCTGGTGGGCTGGCAGCCCAGTCACTCACGGCTGGTGGGCTGGCAGCCCAGTCACTCACGGCTGGTGGGCTGGCAGCTCAGTCACTCACGGCTGGTGGGCTGGCAGGTGACTCACTCACACTCACGGCTGGTGGGCTCACACACACCCCCTCTCAATCACACACACACACCCTCCAACACACTCACACTCCATGTCACACACACACACACTCCATCTCACACACACACACTCACATGCATACCCTCCATCTCACACACACACACACCCTCCATCTCAAACACACACACACTATCTCTCACACACACACTCACAACATCCAGCACACACAACATATATATGACAGTAAAACTCTCTTGAATCTACTCACGCGGTTGAGCGCGGCTTCTTCCCTGAGCGGGAGAGGCAGTGAGCGGGACTTCCGCAGTGAACGAGACTTCCGCAATGA
Organism: Malacoraja senta; assembly: GCA_038087875.1. NCBI lineage: Eukaryota > Metazoa > Chordata > Chondrichthyes > Rajiformes > Rajidae > Malacoraja > Malacoraja senta. The sequence continues at coordinate 60,480,128 of CM075977.1, read as the reverse complement.
ACACAACATTCAGTTCAAGCAGCACAGTTTGCAGACCAACCCTTCAATTCAGTTCAAGCAGCACAGTTTGCAGACCAACTCGTCAATTCAGTTCAAGCAGCAGTCTGCAGACCAACCCTTCAATTAGGTTCAAGCAGCACAGTTTGCAGACCAACCCTTCAATTCAGTTCAAGCAGCACAGTGCAGGGGTGGGAGATTGCAACCTTCACGTGGTCCGCCCTGTTTCGACGAATGCAATCAACCCGGCGTGCACAATCAAATAAGATCAAATAGAACAAGTTGTCGTACAACTTTAGGCTGTGCATGCCATACGCAAGAAGAAGAAGAAGAAGCATAGTGCAGACTCACCGTTCAGTTCACTTACAGCGTAGACTCACAGTTCTGGACTCAACTCTCACTCACGGTCTTCCGGGGTGACTGACTCACGTCCAGCCTCCGGGGCTTTATTCTCCTGCCCCCCCAGAAGGGGCGTTACCTTCATCATGGTGACTGACAGGCAAGAAGACCAATCTGCTGATTTCACAATTTTTAAAACATTCATAACTTTTTTATTATTTCACCGATCGGAAAAAACCTTGGGGCGGTTGGAGGAGAGGAGGACGGTGAGTTAGATGGCGAAAAAATCATAGCGATATAAGATAGCGTTTTTTCTTAAATTTATTTACAACGTAGACATGAAGTGGTCAAGATGAGACTTTTAGTAATAGTATAGATGTGAACATTTGAGCTATATTTTAAGAGCTCAAGTAATATTATTTAGAAAGATCAGCCAATTCTAATGAACAGATCATGACCTCAATGCCGTCAGATATGATGTAGTAATGATCCACTATTTTTCACTATAGGAACAGGCCCTTCAGCCCACAATATGTGCTGAACGTGCTGCCAATTTAAAACTAACCTCAGCCTGCATGTGATCTGCATCTCTCCATTCCTGAATATCCATATGCCAATCAAAATGTCTCTTATATGCAGCATATGATTGCTTCTCAGATGAGGAAAATAATGTATTTCATCCTCCAAATGCCCAGTTTTATCAGATTATGGTTTCAGTGCTACAGTTACCCTTTAGCTCCGAACAGCTTGCTTGATTGAAGTACTGAATCTATATATACCTTCCTTTGAACTCAAGATTCCAAGTTACCCTCATTCCTCAGGAAAACGTCAGTTGGAAGAAGCAACGAATATTTTTTTTTACTGGTTGCATCGCTTTTGTTTTTACAACTTGGGCAATTACCTTTTCAAACCTTAAGGCAATTTTCTGGCAATGCAAAGCATAGATATATTCTCGTGTCAGTTCCACCAAATGAAATTGTCAATCTTTATTCGCCCCTGACATATGTTATGGCTATATCACTCTCTGATTTTTGCCAACTCTTTGCTGATACCCAGAATTGCCTGATCAAAAAAAGCTTCAAAGTTAAATAATAGGTCATCAGGGCCAAATGCCTGTGAAAGCCAATCATTTCACTTGAGCGCATTCAATTTCACTGAAGTTAATGGAAGGATTTGACCATTTGGGGGTGCGTGGTACAAAAATAGAGCTTTTCTTGGAGTATCCTACAGGTTGGGAAATTCCAGCAGGCATATCCAATCCCAATGTACATCAGCATACTTTATGTATTGGGCATCTGACACATGCACAGAGTAATGTCAAACCATGTGCAAGGCTTCTTTAGGGCTGCATAGTGGCGCAGCAAATAGAGCAGCTGCCTCACAGTGCCAAAGACACAAGTTCGATCCTGACCTCAGGCGCTGTCTTTGTGGAGTTTGCATATTCTCTCTGGGTTTCCTCTGGGTGCTCCAGGTTCCTCCCACTCCCACATCCCACATAAAGACGTGCTGGTTTGTAGGTTAATTTGCCTCTTAAAATTGCCCCTAATATGTGAGGAGTGGGTGCAAAAGTGGTATAACATAGAACTGGTATGAATCGGTAATCGATGGTAGGTGAGGACTCAGTGGGTTGAAGGGCCTGGTTCCAAGCTGTACCTTTCAATTAATCAATCAGACAGTCCGGCTGGTGCTGATGATGGCTGCCATGGTGTGCTGCTCCTTGCTGTTTTGACTATGTTTGTTCGTTTGTGTCGTCTGTGAAAATCCCACAAGGATCACTTTCACGAAAGAGGTACTCATTAACGTCAGACATATGGTACCTCCAAACATTGTTCCAGATTTCTCTCACTCGCTAGATTATTTGGACATACTCGTCAGCAGGGCTGTGGCTGTGATCAAGGTCTTGAGACGGAGGATGACCCCGTGGGAAGTGCTCTGGAGCACTCACCCAACTCCGGCTACGAGGATTACACACACCACTCCCGAGTATATTCCTGGCAAACGTATGTTCTCTCAACAACAAAGTGAACAAACTGTAACTCCTGTGCCAGACAAACAAGGACTTCTCTCGAGCTGCTGCCCTGTGCTTCACCGAGACCTGGCTGTGTGAGTCGACCCCGGACAATGCGCTGCGACTGGCTGGCTTCCAACTTCACAGAGCGGACCGCGAAGTGGAGGTAGCGGGGAAATCAAGAGGCGGTGGAATATGCTTCTATACCAACCAGGACTGGTGCTGTCAAACTTATGTTTTCCCAAGCTAGAATCTTTCTTTATCAACTGCAAACCCTTTTATTCTCCGAGGGAATTTACCTCTTTTATTCCCGCTGAAGTTTACATCTCCCCCAAGCCTGCGTATGTGAGGCGCAAACGCAACTCGCTGACCAGGTAATGAGGGTAGAGAGTGACTCCATGGTCATTGTTTTGGGGGACTTTAACAAGGCTAACCTCAGCCAAGAGCTTCCAGACTTCATGTTACCTGCCCCACCAGAGGGGAGAGAACACTCGATCACTGTTTCACTTCAATCAAGAACGCATATCGCTCTGTTCCCCGGGCGGCTCTGGGTCACTCTGATCACTGTCTAATTCCCCTCATTCCAACCTACAGGCAGAAACTAAAATCTGCTAAGCCTGTGGTCAGAATAGTGAAAAGGTGGACAAGAGAGGCCATTGAAAACCTAAAGTCCTGCTTTGACTGCACTGATTGGAATGTGTTCAGGGAAGCAACCACAAGCCTCGATGAATATACAAACACTGTGACATCATATGTCAGCTTTTGTGAGAGCAGTTGCATTCCCACTAGGACCGGATCTGGTTCAACAATGACAAGGCCTGGTTTACAGCAGATCTCAGACAGCTCCACCAGTCTAAAGATGAGGCATACAGGAGCAGGAATGCAGAGACAGGCAGGCCAAGTACAAGCTGAGAAGAGGAATCAGAGCTGTCAAGGAAAGGTACTCTGAGAAGTTGAGGAGCAAGTTCTCAGCTAGTGACTCTTCTTCAGTTTGGGAGGGCTTGCAAGAAATCACCAGCTACAAAAGAAAATTACCCCGCTCCTTGGACAATCATCAGCTGACCAATGACCTGAACAAGTTCTATGCAGGTTCGATAAACAGAAACTTAACCCTGGTACCCCCCATCCCTCCTCTTCAATCACCACTTCACACCCACTTACAGCCTGACTCCAGTCGGCAAAGATTGGGCCCTCATCCACTACCCACCCCCTCCTTGCTGCCCAACATCAGTCTGGCCACTTCTCCATCAACAACAATAGAAATTGTGGAGGTGGAGAGGCTATTCAGAAGACAGAAAAGCAGGAAATCCTTAGGACCCCTCTACCCTCAAGCTCTGTGCTGAACAACTGGCACCGGTCAACACAGACATTTTCAACCAGTCCCTGCAAACCTGTACTGCCCCTGCCTGCTTCAAAGTCTCCACTATTATCCCTGCACCAAAAATACAAGGATTACTGGTCTTAATGACTGCAGGCCTGTAGTATCTTGAAAGAAGTGCTGGCCAAGCTGAAACATATCACAAACCCCCTGCTGGATCCTCAGCATTTTGCATACAGGAACCAATAGATCTGTGGATGACGCAGTCAATCTAAGCCTGCACTTCATCCTCCAACACCTAGACCGCCAGGGGACTTATGCAAGGATTTTGTTTGTTGATTTTAGCTCTACATTCAACACCATTATGCCAGAGCTACTACACTCCAAACTCTCCCAGTTGACTGTGAACCCCTCTGTCAGTGGATCACCAACTTCCTGACAGACAGGAAGCAGCATGTGAGGCTGGGAAAGCATTTCTCGGACCCGCAGACCCTCAGCATAGGAGCACCGCAAGGATACGTACTCTCCCCTCTCCTCTACTCACTCTACACCAACGCCTGGACCTCCACAGACTCCTCTGTCAAGCTTCTCAAGTTTGCGGACAACACAAGCCTGATTGGACTGATCCAGGATGGGGAGGAATCTGCCTACAGACAGGAAGTGACACAGCTGGCGTCCTGGTGCCTTTGTAACAACCTGGAGCTCAATGCCCTTAAGACGGTGCAATTGATAGTAGACTTTAGGAGAGTTCCCCCTCCCCTCCCCCCACTCACCATCAACAACACCACAGTCACATCTGTGGAGTCCTTTAAGTTCCTTGGAACCTTCATCTCCTAGGACCTTAAATGGGGGGGCAACATCAACTCCACGGTCAAAAAGGCCTAACAGAGGATGTACTTCCTGCGGCAACTGAGGAAACACAATCTGCCACAGGCAATGATGGTCCATTTCTATACTACCATCGTAGAGTCTGTCCTCACCTTCTCCATCATGGTCTGGTTTGGCTCAGCCACCAAGCACGACATCCGGAGGCTGCAGTGAATCGTTCGATCAGCTGAAAATGTTGTTGGCTGCAACCTTCCCTCCATTGACGAACTGTACACTGCAAGGGCCAGGAAACGAGCGGGTAAGATCATCTCTGACCCCTCTCACACTGGCCGCAATCTCTTTGAAGCATTTCCCTCTGGAAGGCGACTCCAGACTGTCAAAACCGCCACAACCAGACATAAAAACAGCTTTTTTTCCATGAGCAGTAGCTCTACTCAAAAACCAAAAGTCAGTTGCCTCCTTTTGCTCTGGTATTTTATTTCATTCACATGTTTAAACTAGAATGTTTTATTCTTAATGTTTTAATGTTTTATGTTTTATTCTTAATGGTTTACAGTGTGTCGTGTTGTTATTTGTGAGCGGAGCACCGAGGCAAATTCCTTGTATGTGTACATACTTGGCCAATAAACGTATTCATTAATTCATTCATTCAAGGATGTCCCCAAGAGAAATTAGGTACATATGGACAAATTGTTGGTCAGAATATTTCTTCAATCCTCGTGAAGCACTGATAAAACATGAATAAAAGGGCCATTTGCAGAAGCTCGCAGGCTGGGAACTTGCTAAAGATGTACAAACAAGGAAATGCAGATGCTGGTTTATACCAAAGATAGACACAAAGTGCTGGAGAAAAAGGATGGGTGACATTTCAGGTGCCACCTGCAGAGGTTTTCAGATGACTCTGCAATTGTGGGTTGCATTAGTGAGGGGAGAGAAGCTGAATACAGAAGTGTAGTCAACGATTTTGTTGAGTGGTGTGGGCTGAATCACCTACAGCTCAACACCAACAAGGCTAAGGAGTTAATGGTGGACTTTAGGAAGAGAGGAACACCCCTGTCCCCTGTCTCCATCAATGGTGTGGATGTGCAATTTACCAGGGAGTGTAAATATCTTGGAGTGTTCCTGGACAGTAAACTGGACTGGTCCAGGACCGCTGAGGCCCTGTGCAAGAAGGGACAGAGCTGGCTGCACTTTTTGAGAAGGCCCCACTCCTTCAACATCTGCAGTGAGATACTGCAGATGGTTTACCAATCGGTGGTAGCCAGCAGCATTTTCTTTGCAGCCGTGTGCTGGGGCAGCAGGGCGAAGGCCGCAGATGCCAATAGGATTAACAAACTCATCAGGAAGGCTTGCTTCGTCCTGGGGATGGAGTTGGATTCATGGGAGGTGGTCTTGGAGGGGAGGATGCTCCTTAAACAGCAGAGCATCCTGGACAATACAGCTCACCCCCTTCATGATGTACTGATCAAACTGAGGAGTACCTTCAGAAACAGACTGATTCCACCAAGATGCAGGACAGAACGCCACAGGAGATCCTCTTCCCTGTGGCTATTAAACTGTACAACTCCTCTCCCTTCTGTCTTGGGACCAAGAGCAAAGACAGACTCTACCTGAGACCCAAGAGCAAAGACAGACTCTAGCCTTCAATCACTCAATAGCTTGAAATGAAAACAAACGTGAAAACGAAATCAGCTTAGTGATGCTGGTTACTATGGAGAGCTCAAATACAGGCACATTGATTGCTGCCTTGCAGGAGGTGCTGTACCTTATATTGTTATACAGAATAGAAACAGGCTCTTCAGCCTAACTCGCCCATGCCGACCAACGTGCCTTCCTGAGCTAATCCCATTTGAATTTGTCCAATAACCCTCTCTCTATCCATGTATCTATGTATTAAATGTTGTAACTGCACCCTCTATCACTTCCTTTGGCAGCACGTTCCATATACTCTACTTGCTATCCTTTATGTGAAGAACTTACCTCTCAGATCTCCCTTAAATTTCAGAACTGCACTCAATATTTTATGGACGGTCTCACCATCATTTTATAGAGCTGGAATTTATTAGGTGGTAAAGCTTCTCCTGATGAGCATATGGACACATGGGCTCCTGTCTGCCTAATGAAGTCCCTGTTTCATGTGATTTTAGTTTAAAAGACAAAGGAAAAACAATATCAAAATGCTACAATCAATCATGTGTGCGGCTGCATGTGTTGCTGTTTGAATAATGCATCAAAACACGTGTGGTCATGTTTTAAGTGCTAATCTTAGTGAATTCAGCTAGACATATTGTGTTCAGTGTTATAGAGTCTTACAGCATTGAAACAGGCCCTTTGGCCCAACTTGCCCACACTGGCCAACATGTCCCATTCTACACTAGTCCCACCTGCCTGCGCTTGGCCCAAATCCCTCTAAACCTGTCTTATCCATGTTCAGTCATGTGATTTCTTCCATCACTGCTCCCAGTTGTAAGTTAGTCACCTTGTGAAGAAAGGCAACTCCGCTGAATGGTTGTCCTGGGTCTTGCTGGGTCACCTGCAACTCATCCACATAGGCAAGGTGGTCATAGTTGGTGCACTGGGGCTCGGTGGCGACTGGGCATGGGTTTTCTTTTCGAGCCAGTTTCTTTAAAGCCAGCGATAGGACACCATTCTTGCAGCAGTGCTGTGGATTAGTTGGAGCCCTGAATTTCGGGTGGGTGCTCTCAACTCGAGCAGTAGTTTTCAGGATCTACACAGATTGCCACTTAGGGAAATGCCAGATATTGCAAATGCACCTACAGATTTTCACAGGTATCTTGATTGAAAACAAATCTGTATTAGGCTGGATAGCAGTGGGTTAACCATATGGATTAATTGAATTAGCAATCCCACATGGAAATGATCCAATGTCTTGGCAAACATGTTTAGAAGTTTAGACTTTAGAGATACAATGTGGAAACAGGCCCTTCAGCCCACCAAGTCCACGACGACCAGCAATCTAACACGATCGTACATACTGGGGGAAATTTTACAACTTACCGAAGCCAATTTACCGAACCTTCAAACCTGTATATCTTTGGAGTGTGGGAGGAAACCGGAGCACCCGGAAAAAACCCTTGTGATCACAAAGAGAAGGTACAAACTCCATACAGACAGCACCCATAGTCAAAATGAAACCCAGGTCTCAAGCGCTGTAAGGCAGCAACCCTACCACTGCACCATTGTGCCGCCCTAGGAGTAGAAGTGAAATAGTCACATTTGTGATTTGTGTTGACAATCAATGATAATTCTCCTTTCTGACCTCAGAATGTTTGATAATATTATATCTCTAACATGGTCATTTATTTCTGAAAATAATATTTTGAGTTATTTTTACTTTTTGATTCAAAGGTAAGCCTTTAAGGGTAATATTGTCATACCTAGTAGAATATCTTTACCACAAACTCCGTTTCAAATTCCCATTGCACTATTAATTGAAAAACCAGAGATACATATAGGGTTAAAAACACCAAAGAATGAAATTTCTCCCTAACATCTTACACTTGGCACCTTTTAATTCTGGTTGGAACGTCACTCTGCAAGATCAATGTTCAGGTGTAAACTGTGTTTTACAGTAACTTCTGCCGGAAAGTAACTGCATTTAAAAATAACTATTCCTCTGCACAGAAATCCTTCAGGATTTTTAAATGCACCATTTTGTAAAAAATTTTCATTGAGGAAAATTATTACTCTGACTGTAACAGTTAATGTCCTGGACTATAATATCATTATGGTCACCACAGATTACAATAATCATTTTTGAAATTTAATAGTTTAAAAGGATAAATAATCTGCCTTGATACATGAAGGGAAAAAATGAAAAACAATAGTTATTTACTTCAACTAATTTACCTGGAATATCCCTCTTAGTTTCTTAAAGTATGTTCAAAGGAGTTGCAAGTGTAGATTGAAAGAATAACAGTCTTCTAGTTTTCCCATGAAGATTAAAATTGTTCAGAATCAGTTTCCAATTCGTATAATTTATTTGACACCGAATTGACACACAATTGGCATAAAGTACCCAACTAATAAGGAAATAGGAAAATCCACTGGACATCAAGTAACTCCAACTTCCATGTAGAATGGGAATTATGTTAAGCCAGGACAAAAATTATTTTATATCACCACCCAAGCACAATAATGGCACCATACCGAGGGAACTGCAAACATCGATCTAATAGGGAGATAGAGACTTGTGCTTCGATTTTCTTCCTTCTGTTAAACAAATGATTACAATCCTCATTTCAGGTAACATATTATCATTTTGTGCTAGTGAAAAAATTGAGATATTAATTTATTGGTCAGCCTATTGTGAGAAAATATTAAATGTAGTGACACGGTGGATAAGAAGTTAAAAGAAGTCCAGCACTGTCTATGCAACCAAATTGATGTTTTGATTACAATGGTCATGGAAGAAGACACTCTGAATACTTTGAGGTACAGGAGACTTCATATCCAAAGAATAAATGCAATTTAGCATAGAAAGAAGAAGCTTGAAAGTCTTCAGCACCTTAACAATGTTAGGAAAACACATTCTGAAGAATAGTACAACATGATTCTGCCAAACCTCAGAACAATACCAACACTGTTCCATCAATTGTCGAAGATGTTGTTAAAAGACCAAAAGGCAGATGATCTCTGTAAAAAAAAGTCGTATTGCTGCATCCCACCTGGTATATTATGACACAACTTTCATACTAAAGCTCACATGCAGCATTTCCCCTTATGGAACTGAGGCAGGTAGAAGCCACCTTATGCAACCTATTACTGTTGTATAGTGCACAATGTATAGAGGCTGTATAGAGCAAGAGGAATTATGGACAGATAGAAATGGTGGCATTGGCAGTCATATTTGGGATCACATTATTCCAATTCTTGTTAGAGAGACAATATGTATCAATCACTGATTGCAAACATTTGTTGGCCATTCTTGGACCAAAGACCACCTGGCCCATGCTGCTGCAATGGGCCATCATCTGTCTGGCTATAATTATAACTATTAAGATTCTTTATACCGACACGGATGCGATATTTATCCTTTATATAGTAGTTATTTCCTGTAAAAGCAGTGAATACACAAAACTCACACAAAAGGATTCAGAACTCAGGTAAGTACATGGTTAAATAAGAATCTAAATATTTTCAATTACAAACAACTCAACCTGAACACAAATCAAGGCTGCATCAAATAGGGGCCAAAGATCAGTTGTGTTCAAAGAACCATGAATCTGAATAGTATGGAAATGCTGATGTGCAGAAGTTCAAGACACATCTTAAAGTGGTTCAGATGAACTGGAATAGGTAGGAGAAACAAAGGTAGTTGAAACAAAGCTAAAACATCTTCTAAAAGGAACGAAGGTAGAGAAAAAAGCTGGAGAAACTCAGCGGGTGAGGCAGCATCTATGGAGCGAAGGAATAGGCGACGTTTCGGGTCGAGACCATTCTTCGGACTGAGGGGGAGTGGGGGGAGTGGGGGGAGTGGGAAAAAGAAAGGAAGAAGTGGAGTCAGTAAGCTGTGGGAGAGCTGGGAAGGGGAGGGTAAGGAAGGAGAAAGCAAGCACTACCTGAAATTGGAGAAGTCAATGTTCATACCGCTGGGGTGTAAACTACCCAAGCAAAATATGAGGTGCTGTTCCTCCAATTTGTGGTGGGACTCACTCTGGCCATGGAGGAGGCCCAGGGCAGAAAGGTCGGATTCGGAATGGGAGGGGGAGTTGAAGTGCTGAGCCACCGGGAGATCAGGTTGGTTATTGCGAACTGAGCGGAGGTGTTGGGTGAAGCGATCGCCAAGCCTGCACTTGGTCTCACCGATGTAGAGCAGTTGACACCTGGAACAATGGATGCAATAGATGAGGTTGGAGGTGGTGCAGTTGAACCTCTGCCTCACCTGGAAAGACTGCTTGAGTTCTTGTATGGAGTCGAGGGGGAAGGTAAAGCGACAAGTATAGCATTTTGTGCGGTTGCAAGGGAAAGTACCAGGGGAGGGGGTGGTTTGGGTGGGAAGGGACGAATTGACCAGGGAGTTGAGGGAATTGTCTCTGCGGAAAGCAGAAAGGGGAGGAGATGGGAAGATGTGGCCAGTGGTGAGATCCAGTTGGAGGAGGCGAAAATGTCGGAGGATTATGTGTTGTATGCAACGGTTGGTAGGGTGGAAGGTGAGGACAAGGGGGACTCTGTCCTTGTTACGAGTAGGGGGATGAGGAGTGAGAGCCGGGCTGCAGAATATAGTGGAGACCCTGGTGAGAGCCTCATCTATAGTAGAAGAGGGGAACCCCCGTTCCGTAAAGAATGAGGACATCTCCGATGCCCTGGTTTGGAACACGTCATCCTGGGTGCAGGTGCAGCGTAGACGGAGGAATTGGGAGGAATGGTTCAGATTACATGAGAAGGTTTGTGTGCTGAGACCACCAATCATGTTGAAGATGTGGGTGGCACAGTGGTAGAGTTGCTGCCTTGCAGCACCAGAGACACAGGCTTGATCCTGACAATGGGTTCTGTCGGAGTTTGTACATTTGTACGTTTTCCCCGGGTGCTTCAGTTTCCTCCCACATGCCAAAGGTGTGCAGGTTAATTGGCTTTGGTAAAAATTGTAAATTATCCCTAGTGTGTGGAATTGTGCTCGTGTACAGGTCGGTGAGCCGAAAGGCCTGTTTCTGCATCGTATCTCTAAACTAGAATAAATGAGAAAATTGTGTAATTGAAGAGATGTGAAGGAAGGAACTGCAGATGTTGGTTTAAACTGAAGATAGACACAGAATGCTGGAGTAACTCAGTGGTACAGGCAGCATCTCTGGAGAGAAGGAATGGGTGATGTTTTGGGTCGAGACCCTTCTTCAGACGTTGAGATGTTCATTTCCAGAAATTATCTGCTTAGACCATGCAAAATTGAGAAAAGTTTGTGTAGACTATCTATTCTCAGTGCAAGATACATAACAGCATAATGTGGAGGAGTACATGTTGAAATACACTCTTGAAGTGATTCTACAATTGCTGCAGTATTGAACAAAAAACGAGTGGCTGGAGGGGAACTGAGGAGGAGCTGATTAGAATGTAGAAAAATAAGATGTCGAATTAGTATTTGATGATTGGAATGGACTCAAGGGCTGAAGGTCCTGATTGTATTTCTCTATAATTCTGTTTAAATTTGATTTAGTCACAGATGATGCACTGACACTGTAATTTAAGCCAATTTCCACTGTGAAAACCAAACTGCATGAGTTCACCATTGCCAATTAAAAAAAAAATCAAATTTAATGAAATGCTTTAAGTCGCTGTCATACTTGAGGTTAATGGCCCCTTATTGATACAGCAGGTAACACCAATTGTGGATAGCATGGCTTGTATTCTGAAATCATTGCAATAACAGACAGCGTGAATTTAAGCAGCTGGCATTTTAGTAAATGGAGGTGAGCTTTCTTATAGATTATCCAAATTAAACCCCTTGAAAGTTCAGTGAGAATTCTTCAGTCTGATTAGTTGGAATTTCATTGCTGCATTGATCACAGATGCCATAGACTCCCTATGGATGGTGCCTTTTCTGAACAGATGCTGATTTAGATCATCTCCCTCACACAAGACTGCGAAAAACCCAGTGAGCCACTGTCAGTGGGTCCCATGGCAAATGTTCCTTTGTTACTGACAACAAAATCCAGCTACTATCGGCCCAAACATTCTCGATGTTTTTCTCTCCTAAATGTTAACAATGTTTTCCTTCCAGCATGTTTTTCTCCAGTATTTTCTCCAGCATCTGCAGTTCTTTCTTAAACATAATGTTTTCCGATCACTCTCAACAGCAAACGCTATTAGCTTTTCCAAAGATTTCTCCACGCTTCTCTTGATACCTGCAATTTCTATACCAACTGCCTTCCAGTACATTGACATTCTTCAGACAAGAGATATTGTGAGCATTTCTGGTTCCCATTGCTAACCAGCTAACACAACAGCGACCAGAAACAAAGCAATTGATTTCCTTACTTCTATGACTCAGTACCATCTGGAAGCTCTGAATATAATGGTAACATCAAGCAGAAATAAAATTCTGATAATACCATTGGGCATAGACAATAAAGATGAATTTCTGTAGGTTTTCTTCAACTTGAGAAGAGCCCCTAAGACATTCACCCTTAATGTTGCCCTGCAGAGTTTATTGTGCTCACTGACATAAATTCCATGGAAAGCAGCACATGAAAGGAAATGGCTACTGATTGAACAAAGCTTTTACTGCATAAATTCAGTCAGCACGTCCCAAATTAGCTGTTATGAATAGCACTGAGTGAAATGGTACATCAACAAAATTGAGCAATTTGCAATTCAAACTAATTATCTGTGATAATTAGGAAAAATTCAAAGCGTTACCATGGTGTTGATTCTACATCACAATAGCTGAGAGAACAGATGTATGTTTTGGGGGCAGAAGTGCACTTTCTCATATGTATGCTTTATTAAAAGGGAACTGAATAATGATTAACATCACATGCAAGTTGGAAGAATACTTACCAATATGGACATGTTTTCAGCTCAGCTGTGTGCTAATGCTTCATGAAACAGACTAATTTTGATGACTCTGGCAAATCTGCTCTTTTGTTTTCAAATTTGATGGTCTCAGTCAGAAACAACAGCTCTGAAAATACTTACTCTTCCAAGAAAACCTGAGAAAAGTTTTCCTGTGATACAAGTTGTAGAAAAAAGGAACTGCAGATGCTGGTTAATACACAGAAGGACACAAAGTGCTGGAGTAACTCAGCAGGTCAGGCAGCACTTCTGAAGAAGGGTCAAGACCCAAAACATCACCTATCCATGGTCTCCAGAGATGCTACCTGACTTGCTGAGTTACTCCAGCGCTTTATGTCCACAAGTGGTGTGAACTTGACCATATAGATTGGGAAGATCCTAATATATTCCCTGGAAAAGCATAGGCAAAGTCATTACAACACTGAGGAAGGGAATCAAATTAACCAAAAAAGTTATTTTCTCCCGGCTATTCAATGATACATATTAGGATGTACACCCTTGTACACACTATTGATGAATTTGTTGATGAACTCATGTTCTCCCTGAGCAGATGTTGGTTGGCTTACTGAATATTTCCAGTCTCTTCCGTTTTTATTTCATGTCTCAAATCATCCTCTGAGTGTCTGCCTATTATTGCTATATCCTCCTTTTCATGCCTTCATGGGGTTTATTACACATGATCTTACATACCATAAGAATCACCATTATATATTTCAGCATTTGGTTATAGGTAGGATATTTTGCCTGGAAGTATTGAAGGAACATCTGAATGTCATGGATAATTCCCCTCTTTGAGCATATTCGTCTTTCATGAAAAAGATATAATTAAATTAACTCTGGAAATAAAATACCCTGAAAAAACAGAAGAATCATTTGCAACTGGCAGTGTAAATTGGCAGACATGTTTTGAGCAAAGGTAACACTCAGATGTTGGTCTTTGTGTTAGAATCTCCCAGAGAAATAAGGGATAGCAGAAACCATAGTTGTGAGCACAGGTTCCTTTCTTACAAAAATTCCTCCAGGGATGCATCTGAAAACCAAGCTCGCCCACATTAGCCTGACCCATCTACATTCTGGTAAAACCAAGTTCACACTCTGAAATTATTGCAAAATCTAAAACAGTCCAATACCAAATATGCAGAGCAATGATAAGCAAACAAAGACTCGCATTGGTACTTCATACAGTATGGCACACAAAACCTTTACAGAAGAAATCTGTACATTAGCAGGAGACGCTATATGGGTAGGCAGCCTTCCCTCTTTGCAACTAGTTCATAAATCAGAAGAAAATACAAGCTAATTTGTCTTTGATATAAATTCAAATTCAGACAACATCCAGCATCTGTTAACTTAACAATAAAACAAAAATGTATCCGTTATTGAAACAAAGTTGTTGGAGTGGGAGGTAAATAGCAGGAAATAACAATAAAGGGTGCAGAGAATTGGATTTTGTGTTGGTCTAATCCAAGAGGAATATCAACCATCAGAAGTGTAGAAGATCAGCAGAACTACAGCTACTTTGCTGCATATTACTGTGCTTTGCCTTTAGTGGACCTGCTAATGTGATGCTGAGCAATCATGAGAATCATGCTAGAGACCATGATGTTGGCTGATCAATATTTTAGTTTACTTTATTGTCACATGTATCAAAGTACAGCGACAACCATTTTATCGCATGCCATCCATTCATCGGAAAGACTATAGATGATTGTAATCGAGCCGTCCACAGTGCACAGATGCGGGATAAGGGGAATAATATATAGTACAAGATAAAGTCCAGTAAAGTTTGATTAAATGTAGTCCAGGGGTCTCCCATGAGGCAGATTGGAGGTCAGGGCTGTTCTCTAGTTGTTGATAGAATGGTTTAGTTGCCTGATGACAGCTGGGAAGAAACTGTCCTGAATCTGGAGGTATGCGTTTTCACACATCTGTACCTCTTGCCTGATGGGAGTAGATAAAATATGATTCTATGTATACTACTGAATCATATTGTTGCTCAACTAAGTAGTGATATAGAGATTGGAAATGGGTCGCCAGGTCTAAGATGTTTTCGAAGATGCCTGATTTGGTGCTAACAGGTTTATCTGGCATTAAATGGTATAACTTAAAAATTACTTTTCATGCTCAGCTTCATAGTGGCAACCAGAATCAGGTATAAATTTTGGGACGAATGTCATTAGACTAGACGTGGCAAGGTTGGCTCACTCATCTAATTTTTGAACATTTTTAATTTATTTTTCTGGAATTACTCATTAAAATTACAATTTTTATTGAACCTAGTTTCACTAGTGTATTATGGCATAATAATCTCTGCACTGAAACTAGTAGACTGCTAAATCAGATTGCAATGCTGCAGACACAAGGAACAGCAGATGCAAACATAGTGCTAGAGTAACTCAGCAGGTCAGGCAGCATCTCTGGACATGGATAGGTGATGGTTAACTTCTGGACAGATTGTTTACATCGTCGAAACCAAGCGTCAACTAAGTGATCCCCTCACTGGACACCTGCGCTCAGACGACCAAGGCCTGCTGGATCTCCTGGTTGCGAACCAATTTAACTCCCCTTCTCATTCTCATACTGACCTTTCTGTCCTTTGGCCTCCACCATTGCAAGAGAAGCCAGACGCACACTGGAGGAACATCACCTCATATTCACTTTGCGTAGCTTACAACCCAGGAATATGAACGTTGAATTCTCTCATTTTAGGTAACTCTCCCTTTTTCCTTCCCTCTCTTCCCTGTATCCCATCCAGGTGTGCACTCATTTCTCCCTCTATCCCATCCATCTTCCCTTTCCTCCATTCCTTTCCACCAATATCCCTTCTTCCTGCTTTATATTTCACTCCTCTTCTCTCCATATCTTACATCCTTCAGTCTCCTTTTTAACTCTAGTATCCACCTATCTATCCATCAACCCCCTCCCCCACCTGTATCCACTTGTCACCACATTTTGTCCTGCCTCCAGCTCTTTTTCAGATTTCCCTCCTCCCATTATAATCTGTCTGAAGTAGGGTCCCAACCTAAAACATTGCCTATCCATGTCCTCCAGAGATGCTGCCTGACCCGCTGAGTTATTCTAGCACTAGTTTTTATGCAATACTATAGAAGTCTGTAAAGTGGCACATCAGCATAGTGAGTTTCGTTTTCAGACTGTTCGAGGAGGAGCTTCAAATGATTCTTGTTCCTTTAAGTGCATGGGGACCTGTTGGCACATTTTACAAACTATAATTAAGGAACTTGCTACTGTTCAGGAACTATTTAATTGAATAGTATGTTTTTTTTATATCCTTCATCGTGTAAATTTTTGCTACAAAAACCGTGATACTTTTTCTGCTACAATCGTTTCAGATGTAATCACTTAAGACATTCTTAAATGCATCAAAGAATACTTCAACACAAGGCAAAATATCAATTATTCTACTCTATTATTGTCATGTTGGTACATGGAGGATTTAATATTTGTGATTAACCAAATAATTTTTGGATAAAAATGGAACTACAAATTCTATTCAGGGGTTCAGTCCAATTCTGAATGTCGTTTGAAAAAATCAGCTCAGCATGTCCAAAGTCAAAATTCTGTTCCAAAATATCTTCAAGAATGAGGTATGTCCCTGCTAGCTTTGTGAAAACAAGTTTCAAAGACAGGTTATTGTATTTGTTAACTCATCAACAAGGGAAAAGCAGCATGATTTATTATTTAGAACACAAAATGCTGGAGTTTTGAATCAGGACCTGAAATGTCGTGCATCTAGGTCCTCCAGAGATGCTGCTTGATCTGCTGAGATACTGCAACACTTGTGTTCTATGCAAGATTCCAGCATCTGCAGTTCTTTGTGTCAGCACTCTATGCTTTATTGATTTTATGTTGCAAAGATGATTCCAAAAAAAGATTAAATTTCAGTGCAAACATTATACTGCTTTCTTAATTTTTCATTAATCAAATGAATACTGTATGACAGTGTTGTTTGTCATGTACATCAATGATCTGGATGATGGTGTGGAAAATTGGATTAGTAAGTATGCAGATGATACTAAGATAGGTGGTGTGGTGGATAATGAAGTAGATTTTCAAAGTCTACAGAGAGATTTAGACCATTTGGAAGATGGGCTGAAAGATGGCAGATGGAGTTTAATGCTGACAAATGTGAGGTGCTACATCTCGGCAGGGCAAATCAAAATAGGACGTACATGGTAAATGGTAGCGAATTGAGGAATGCAGTTGAACAGAGGGATCTAGGAATAACTGTGCATAGTTCCCTGAAGGTGGAATTTCATGTAGATAGGGTGGTAAAGAAAGCTTTTGGTGTGCTGGCCTTTATAAATCAAAGCATTGAATATAGAAGTTGGGATGTAATGTTAAAATTGTACAAGGCATTGGTGAGGCCAATTCTGGAGTATGGAGTACAATTTTGGTCGCCTAATTATAGGAAGGATGTCAACAAAATAAAGAGAGTACAGAGGAGATTTACTAGAATGTTGCCTGGGTTTCAGCAACTAAGTTACAGAGAACGGTTGAGCAAGTTAGGTCTTTATTCTTTGGAGCACAGAAGGTTAAGAGGGGACTTGATAGAGATCTTTAAAATTATGAGCGGGTTAGACAGAGTGGACGTGGATAAGCTTTTCCCATTGACAGTAGGGAAGATTCAAACAAGGGGACATGACTTGAGAATTAAGGGACAGAAGTTTAGGGGGAACATTAGGGGGAACTTCTTTACTCAGAGAGTGGTAGCTGTGTGGAATGAGCTTCCAGTGGAAGTGGTGGAGGCAAGTTCGATGTTATCTTTTAAAAATAGATTGGATGGGTATATGGACGGGAAAGGAATGGAGGGTTATGGTCTGAGTGCAGGTAGATGGGACTAGGGGGAAGTTAAAAAAAAATTAAAAAAAAAAAAAATTTAAAAAGTGTTCGGCACGGACTTGAAGGGCCGAGATGGCCTGTTTCCGTGCTGTTATGGTCATATGGTTATATTATATGGACAGTACTTTTATAACCAATACTACTCCAATAAAGTGTTCATCACTATTATTTTTGAAGGATTGCATATATGAATACTGAACCATTGTTAAACTATATTCTCCAATTTATTTAATAACTAGACAAAGTGGGACCGTTGGGTCCCTGTCAGACGGGAGGACTGATCCCCCAACGCAACCCGTTCCCCAACACAATATTCCAGCACTCACCCATAGCCCCAAAAGCGCAGGCACGGCTCATTTTCCTTCATCCCCATCACTCTCTCTCCTCCTCTTTTTTTGTATTCAATTTATTGTCATTATCTCATTAAGAGACAACGAAATGGATTTTCCTTACAGTCATGTATCATAAAAATAAATAATAAATCAATAAAAAAGCACAAACACAGAAGTCCACGACAGAACATAACCCCACAGCGGCACCAAAGTTAAGGAAGGTACCATAGTCCAGCCAGCCTCCCCGCCGATCTTCCCAGATGTTCACCCGTAGTCGGGGCCTCCCGAGCACCCGCAGTCGCCACCACGGGCGGCCCGATGCTCAGGCCCTCTCGCCGGGAACGGTGGAACCCCGACGGAGAACATCCTCAGCGGCCCGGACCTCCAAATCAGCCACCTCCCACCGGAGTCCATGGCTCCCGAAGTCCACAGGCCGAGCCGGGCGGAGTCGCAGGACTTCGCGATGTTGGTCAGCGCCGCCCGCGTTGGGAGCTCCGCGAACCACAGCTCCGCGCTGTCAGTGCAGCAGGCCCAGCACTCCGGAGCTCCAAACGGCGATCCCCGGTAAGGCATCGCCCGCTCCGCGATGTTTCCAACGCTGCGCCGCTGCTGCTGGAGCTCTGGTCGGTCCCGGCAGGAAAGGCCGCGCCAATCCAGTAGGTAGGCCGCGGGGGAGGGGGGGGGTGAGGACGCGACTCGAAAAATAGTCGCGTCCTCTTCACCCTCCCTGTTCATTCCCTCTCCTCCTCCCTCCCCCATCCCTCCCTCACCTCTCCCGCTCATTTCCCCTACCCTCAGTCACTCCCTCCCACCCGCCAAAACACCTCTTCCCTCCCTACCCTCCTCCTATCCCTCTACCCCCCACCACCCCCACTCTTCATCTCCCCTATCACCCCCACTATCCCTCCTCACCTCCCCCACTGCCCTCCTCTCCCTCTATTTCCCACTCCCTACCTCCCCCACTCCCCCTCCTCTCCCTCTACCCCCCTCCCCCCACGCTCCTTCCTCACCTCCCCCACTTTCCCCTCCCTCTCCCTCCCTGCACCATCCTCTCCCTGAATCCCCGCAGTCTCCCTCCTCACCTCCTCTCCCTCAATCCCCCCAGGCTACCTCCTCACCTCCCCCACTTTCCCCCCTCCTGCTCCCTACCCCCTCACCTCCGCAAGATCCAGAGGTTGCCGCTCCTTTGACCGGAGGTTGCCTTGACCAGAGGATGCCTCGACCAGAGGCTGCGCCGATCGGAGGCCATGC
>CM075977.1:60387945-60460466 GCA_038087875.1 Malacoraja senta | reverse complement strand
TTTATGAAGGTGGGTGAGGGCGAAGGCACGGAGGGGAGCTTTGAGGTGGAGTGTAAGGGACTCCGTAGAACCGTGCATTGGAGTTGGGGAAAGGCACGGTGTCATGAGTGCGGTGAATTTGGACATCTCCGTAGGGAGTGTCTTCTTCACGGGGTCGCTGCTAGAAGTTCTAGCGCAGCGGCCCAGGATTGCACTGCTGGCCCATCCAGGGTGGCTCATCATGCCTCGGTGGCGCTGGGTGGCACTGCAGACCTGGCTAGGGTGGCTAGCTCTGCCTCGGTGATCCGGGGCGGCAGTGATAGCCCATCTGGGTCTGCAAGTTCCGCTTTGGGGTCCCGGGGCCCCCTACGTCCTGAACCTGTGGAGGTGGTGGTGGCTGATGGTGAGGTGCAGGGGGAGGGTGAAGAGGGGGAGGGTGGAGAGGGGAGGGTAATTGGGAGCTGCAGAAGAAGAAGAGGAGGAGGAGAAAGCCCACCCAAGTGAGTCAAACGGAATCTGAGACCACCCAAGGGGCGCCTGTCAGCTCCAGTGAGGTCCAGAGTTGTACTTGCCGTGGCCCAGCAAGGAGCTGAGGTGGTTCAGGTGGGGGTAAGGGATGGTAAATCGTGCGGGTGGTAAAGTGGCTGGGGGTAGTGTGGAGGAGGAAGACCCTTCCTTTATGGAGGTCACCATACCGCCGCATGCTAGTCGGACAAAAAGGAGGTATGGGCCTGGCGAGGAAGAGCAAGGGCGTGAGTCCAAAGTTAGGGGGCTGACTTTTTCCAGACCTTCCACCACTGATGTGGTTGGTGGTCAAGAACTGGTGTCTTCCGGGTTGGAGGGTGAGCCTCCATTTCAGGGATCTTCCGCGGGGATTACAAGACCAGGTGATGGGGTTGATTCCTCTGGAGTTGTGTCCTCTGGGCGGGTGGATGTCCCTTCATCTCAGGGGCCCTCCGATGGAGTTATCTCATCGGGTGTTGAGGTTAGCTCCCCTGGGTGTGTGTCCTCTGGGTCGGAGGAGGTCCCCTCGTTTCAGAGGCCTCTTGAGGGTGATGGCACGCCAGAGGATGGGGTATGCGCCTCTGGTAGTGGGCCCCTGAGATGGGGGATGAGCAGAGTCAGCCCGAGGGGGGTGGTTCGGGGGCTTTGGTGTTCCAGTCTGTGCTCCACATCAGAGCCAGTGGTGGTAATGGGGGTGTGCTGCCTCGCCAGCTGAGTTGGTAGGGGAGAGGATAAAAGAAAGTGGAGAGCCTCTGGGTGTTGCCAGTGGAGGGGATGCTATAGGTGCTGTGGAGGTCGGGGCTAGTTCGGGTAGTGATCTCCCTTTAGATTCCTGGGGTGCCAGTGTATCACAGGCCCTGGGGGTGCCTAGTGTTTTTTCTTCCCCAGGCCCAGACGTAGAGGGTGATGGTAGAGTGCAGGTGCCCAGCCATTCAGTGGGCTGCCAGTTGCAGTCAGGGGTTTTGTGACCCTTCCCCGGCATTGATCCTGGGGGTGGTGTCTTGCTGGAGGAGGGGGAGAGTGAGGAGGCCAGTTTGTGTAGTGGGGTTAACGAACTTTCAGAGAGCTCTGGTCTTTCAATTTCTGACAACGACCTTGACCATTGTGGTGTTGAGCTTCTTGTTGCAGGTGCGAGTGAGTTGGCCGAGTGCCCAGGCTCCAAGGCCGAGTCTCAGGGAAGTGATATCCGTGAGGTTCGAGAATTCCTAAAAACAAGCCGTACCATCAGAACAAAAATGGAAAAAAGACGGTGGGCTGATCTGCCAGTTTTGATTAAGAATCTCGAGGTTATCCTTGGCAACAAGGGTAGTGATCTCCCTGACTCTGAGAAGAGCCAGTTTGGGGAATTTTTGGAGTTCCTCAGAGAGAGAGTGTTTGAGTCTGCGGGGAGTGTGATGGTCTCAATCTAGTGTGCCTGCACATTCACAGTAGCAACATTAAACTTTAACGGGAGTAGAGCGAGTTTTCGTAGATTTCAGCTTTTATCAGTCCTTAAAGAGGGGAGATTTGCGGTGTGTTTTCTGCAGGAGACGTACACAGTTGTTAGTGATGAACCTACCTGGAGACTGGAGTGGGAAGGGGGGGTCTACATGAGCCATCTCAGCTCGAATTCGAGTGGGGTGGCCTTTCTGTTGGCCCAGAATTGTCTGCCAAATGTTCTAAAAGTGCAAGAAGTTGTGCCAGGACGTTTGCTCCATCTGGCCGTGAGCATGGATGGCATGCCGTTGCACTTCATTAATGTGTATGCCCCTAGCTCCGGTACGATGCAGGCCGGCCTAATTCAGGAGGTGACTGCTCTGTTGAGCACTATTGATAGGGGAGAGTGTGTCTTCCTTGGTGGGGACTTTAATTGCACGCTTGAGGCGCGAGACCGTTCTGGTACTCAGTGTGCCCCTGCTGTAGCGAAGAAGCTGAGAGGTTTGATTGACTCCTTTGAGTTGGTTGATGCATGGCGGAACCTCCACCCGGATTCCACTACTTTTTCGCGGAGGTCTGAGGGAGGAGGTTCCCGTATTGATCGAATATACATTTGCCGAGCATTTGTTGCCCGTGTCTCAGCGGCCTCAATGCGGGTGGTGCCGTGTTCGGACCACTGTCTGGTGCGTGTGGTCTTTAATCCGGCGCGCACTCGGGCTGGGTCCGCGTACTGGCACTTTAACAACCGGCTGCTGGAGGATCGGTGTTTCCGGGAGTCATTCAGTCGGTTTTGGGTGAAGTGGAGAGAGAGGCAGAGGTGCTTCTCTTCCCTTAGGCAGTGGTGGGATGTGGGGAAGGCTCACATCCGTCTCTTTTGTAAGGAGTATACGGCGGGACTCAGCGGTCGAGAGGCTTGAGAGGGAGCTATTGGACGCAGAGTCTCGCCTGGGTCGGGTTGGTGACGACTCCTGTGAATGGGGGAGAGTTTCAGGAGAAGAAGGAAGCCTTGAGGAACCTGCTGCTTGAGCGGTCCCGAGGCACTTTCGTGAGGTCGCGGGTCCAGATGATGCAAGATCTGGACCGAGCTTCGCCTTTCTTTTTCTCTCTGGAGAAAGGAAGGGGAGCCTGCAAACAGCTCGTAGAGCTGCTCGCAGACGATGGCTCTCTGTCACTGATCCGGAGAGGATCAGTGCTGTGGTCATGTCCTTTTATGGGTCCCTGTTCTCCGCAGGTGGATTCAGCGGGGAGGCTTAGCAGGACTTGTGGGAGAGTCTACCGACTGTTGATAGGGAGGTGGCCGATCTTCTTGAGGGCCCCTTATCTTTGGAGGAGTTGACTCGTGCCTTGTATCAGCTCAGAAGGGTAAGTCCCCCGGGCTGGATGGGTTGACGGTAGAGTTTGTTAGAGCTTTCTGGGATATCCTGGGGGGTGATTACATGGTGGTTCTGGGGGAGAGCCTGGCGACTGGGGAGATGCCCCTCTCATGGCGCAGGGCAGTTGTTGCCTTGCTGCCCAAGAAGGGCGAACTCCGCTTGTTGAAGAACTGGAGGCCGGTCTCTCTCCTATGTACAGAGTATAAAGTATTTGCACGGGCAATGGCAAAATCGCCTGGGCCCTGTGCTGTCTCAAATGATTCATCCTGACCAGTCCTATACAGTCCCTGGTAGGTCCATTCAGGATAACATCCACCTGGTTAGGGACCTGATTCATCTAGCCCAGGGTACTGGTCAGTCAGCTGCTTTTCTGTCTCTTGATCAGGAGAAGGCTTTTGATAGGGTAGAGCATGATTACCTATTCAGGACGTTGCAAGCGTTTGGACTTGGACCGCATTTGTGGCCCGGGTCCGGCTTTTGTACGCTGCAGCGGAGTGCCTTGTGAAGGTTAATGGTGCGTTGTTGGCTCCCTTTCATTTTGGGAGGGGGGTCCGTCAGGGGTGCCCCATGTTGGGTCAGTTGTACTCGGTCTGTGTGGAGCCGTTCCTGTGTCTTCTTCGGAGGAGGTTGACAGGCCTGGCCCTACCTGGCCCGGGGGGTGGAGGTGGTTCTTTCGGCGTATGCAGATGATGTACTTCTTATGTTCACTGATCCTGGTGACCTGCGGAGGATGCGTGACTGCCAAGAGATTTTCTCAGCTGCATCTTCTGCCAGGATTAACTGGAGTAAGTGCTCTGGTCTTTTAGTGGGTCAGTGGCAGGTTGACTCCCTGCCGGAGGAGATGGCAAGGTATGTGTGGAGCACCACACATCTCCTTTATCTGGGGGTTTACCTGAGTCCCACTGAGGATGCTTGGCCGGTGAACTGGCAGGAGTTGGAGACGAAAGTGGTTGCCCGGCTGGGGCGCTGGTCGGGCCTGCTTGGAGTTCTTTCCTTTCAGGGGCGGGGTGCTGGTCATAAACCAGCTGGTGGCCTCCATGTTATGGTACTGGCTGGCTACTCTTGTCCCACCTTCCATATTTGTAAATGCTCTACAGAAGAAGCTGGTAGATTTCTTCTGGGGAAATAGGAAGCACTGGGTCTCTGCAGCGGTCCTGAGTCTCCCGTTAAAGGAGGGCGGCCAGTCCTTGGTATGCGTGCGTACCCAGGAGGCAGCTCTCCGTCTCAGGACTCTGCGGAGGTATATGTATGTAGAGAACCCCCCCAGATGGGCACGCTCTGGCCACGTATTTTTTTCGTCGGGGTCGTTGCCTAGGGGGGGTCTCGCGGCTCCCGGTGGCGGGCATCAGTCGACCCGCCCTACGGGGTTTGCCTGTTTTCTACCGGGATGTGCTAAGAGTGAGGAATTTGGCTTTCAGCCAGCGTGTTGCTCCACGAGGGGAGGGGGATGTTGCGGCTGCGGGAGTGGCCGGTCCTCGCCCAGTCATGGCGGATGTCGAGGAGAGGCGCGCGCCGAGAATGGTTCTGACAGAGTTTTCACCCGCTCCGTCAGATCTGCTCATCGGGCCTAGGCTCCAGGATATATCTCGGGCACCGGCTCCACACAACCTGAGCCGCCTTTCTGAGATGATCAGCATACCGTTTCGTGATGCGAAGAGACGCATACTGTACCGAATGTTCCTGCACATTCTGCACCTCCTTGCCTTCGTTTCCCGTCCAGACACACCATGGCGGACGGTGTTACCACCTGAAGGCGGGGGAGGTCCCCAGTGGGGGTCCTTCTATAAGGGAGTTGTCCCCCTTTACATTGGGGACCTGTGGTGGAGACTGTTGCACAGCGCGGTGGTTTGTAATAAACTTTTGAGTCGGTTCACAGGCTCGTCCGCCGCATGTATTTTCTGCGGCGAGGAAGAGACCGTGTTCCACGTGTATATGGAGTGTGAGAGGCTACTGCCCCTGTACCAATATCTGAAGGGGTTGTTCCTCAAGTTTTGGTTGCATTTTAGTCCCACGATGCTAGTGTTTGGACACAAGGCTGGGTGTGGGGAGAGCCAAGTGGGGGGGGTGGGACCTCCCTGTCGGTTTGCTCCTAGGCCTGGCCAAGATGGCCATTCGCGGGTCCAGGCAGCGGGCGGTCGATGGTGAGGCTAGAGTCGGCTGTCTGCCCCTTTTCCGGGCGTACGTCAATGCACGGGTGTCCCTGGAGAGGGAACACGCGGTGTCCACGGGACTCTGGAGGCCTTCCGTGGGCGCTGGTCACCGCGTGGGGTTGAGAGTATAGTAAATAAGGAATGTACTGTTATACTATAATGATTTGTTTTGATATAATGTTTTTTTTTAATATGTATTGATGTGTTGTATCATGATAGTGTCGAATAAAGTTTTTGGAAACTAAAAAAAAAAAAGAGAGAGAGAGAGAGAGAGAGAGAGAGAGAGAGAGAGAGAGAGAGAGAGAGAGAGAGAGAGAGAGAGAGAGAGAGAGAGAGAGAGAGAGAGAGAGAGAGAGAGAGAGAGAGAGAGAGAGAGAGAGAGAGGCGCAGCGGCCGGTCGATGTTCAGGCTAGAGTCGGCTGCCTGCCCCTCTTTCGGGCCTACGTCAGTGCGCGTGTGTCCCTGGAGAAGGAACACGCGGGACACTGGAGGCCTTCCGTGGGCGCTGGTCACCACGTGGGGTTGAGAGTATTGTAAACAATGAATGCACTGTTGTACTATAATGATTATTTGTTATATTGTAATTCTGATTATGTTTTGATCTGATGTATCATATGATTGTGTCGAATAATGTCGAGAGAGAGAGAGAGAGAGAGAGAGAGAGCAAGAAACAGAGAGATAAAACTGACAAGAAAGAGCAAATAAAAGTCAATATGAATGGTAAAAAAAAGAAAAAAAAAGAAAAAAGAGAGAGAGAGAGAGAGAGAGAGAGAGAGAGAGAGAGAGAGAGAGAGAGAGAGAGAGAGAGAGAGAGAGAGAGAGAGAGAGAGAGAGAGAGAGGCGCAGCGGCCGGTCGATGTTCAGGCTAGAGTCGGCTGCCTGCCCCTCTTTCGGGCCTACGTCAGTGCGCGTGTGTCCCTGGAGAAGGAACACGCGGTGTCCACGGGGACTCTGGAGGCCTTCCGTGGGCGCTGGTCACCACGTGGGGTGGAGAGTATAATAAATAATGAATGTACTGTTGTACTATAATGATTTGTTTTGATATAATGTATCTTTTGATTATGTATTGATGTGTTGTATCATTGAGTGTGTTGAATAAAGTTTTTGAAAAGTTTTTAAAAAAAAATTAAAAAAAAAAAAAGAGAGAGAGAGAGAGAGAGAGAGAGGGAGGCGCAGCGGCGTCGATGTTCAGGCTAGAGTCGGCTGCCTGCCCCTCTTTCAGAGCAAGAAACAGAGAGATAAAACTGACAAGAAAGAGCAAATAAAAGTCAATATGAATGGTAAAAAAAAGAAAAAAAAAGAAAAAAGAGAGAGAGAGAGAGAGAGAGAGAGAGAGAGAGAGAGAGAGAGAGAGAGAGAGAGAGAGAGAGAGAGAGGGAGAGATTGTGTAATATTGCAGGGTGACTTCTACTGACTGAAATCAAGTTTCTTGACACTGTATTAAATCCAGACGACTGCAACAAGACCAGATGGAAGCTAGGGCACTGTTCTTCAACATTGCGTTAAGCTGCATTATTACAGTACAGGAGGCGACAGAATGATAGATCAAAGAGGTAGTGGGATGAAGAATTTAAGTAGCAGGCAACTGAAACCTGATTGACTGTACGGACTGAATTGTTGGGCTGCAAGCAGCATGAACTATTGTTTTAATGACATTATAAAAGCATGTCATTCTTTATTGTGAGAGAGTTACAAGTGCAGGTTGGCATTGCATTTCTTCTCAGGTTCAATATCAGCTGAACCTACCATATTTTTCAGAATCACGATTATACTTTGAAATGTCCAATAATAGGTTCAACAATGTGTGGTCTGCGATTGTTCTGTTTGTCTGTCTGTCTGTCTGTCTCTAAAACTCCCATCTTGTTATATTCCAGTTTGCGTTGTTTTTAAATTTGCTCATAAACGGTATGCGAAGCGCGACGATTTTTCGCCACCTTACTCAACGTTGTCCTGTGCTGCAAATGCACCTCTCCTGTCAGTCACGGCCAGGAAGGTACCGCCCCTTCCTGCATCATCGTCGCACTCCGTTGTCAATCAGTGGCCGCGCCCGCCTCCCTGCCGGTGCCCACCTTCCTGCTGGCACCCAACTTCCGGCGCGGCCCACCTGCCTGCCAGCGCGCCTGCCTGCCCGCAGCTGCTGCGGCCCGAAGCCCGCGGCCCGAGGTAGCCACTGCTCGGGCATGCAAGGAGGGAAAGGAGAGGCAACCTCGAGATCCTGGGAGTTGAGGAGGGAGAGAGGGGGAATTGAGGGGGAAATATTACAATTATTTTGCACAACCCACAAATGCACAGTCGCCATAGCTTGGATTTGTTTACAAAGAAAGACCAAAAGTCCAAAGTCCACATGTTGGAAGTACTCGAGCGCCCCTGATCCAGGTAAGCCCCAGGCTACTGCAGACCCGCAACCCGACATCAATCTCCTCGCCTGACCACCTCTGTGTGCTGGGTGTGCCTCCTGCAGCCAACCTTGAAGGCACTGGAGGCAGCCGCTAGGTCTTCGTTTTCGGCAGCCCACCGGGTCTTTGTTCTCGGCGGCCATTAGGTCTTCATTCACAGCAGCCGCTAGGCCATTGTTCCGTTCTTACTCTCAGGGGTCGTCGGGTCCGTTCTTACTCTCAGGGGTCGTCGGGTCTGTTCTTGTGCGGCTCCTCCCAGGAACTTCCTGGACTCAGTGACCGCTTTGGTCCCCTCTCCGTGACTGCGTGTTTCGCCAATTCCCTGGGCAGCAGGAGGCAGGCGGCACTCTGGATATTCTGGGAGGAGATGGTCTGGCGGCGGCTGTAATGCACTAGACGAGAAACTTCGGAGGCGTTGTGCTCAAAGATGTCATTGACAAACCAGTTGTTGAGTCATTTCGTTAATGCAGGCATTCAGAAAATCCTGCAAATTCCCTGCAAGGATTAGCAAATCAACCTCTCCTACGCGAATATGCTCTGCATTGAGACCCCCTCCTTGGATTCAGTCACCTTCACTGATCAGACTGTGTTTGCACATCCAACAACAGTCTCCTGAAACAGAAACTGAGTTTGAAGTGCTGTCATGGGAAGAGATTAATGGGCAAAGAGGAACAGATTCAAGTACTCAAACCTCTCTTGAAAATAGCAACATCTGCATTAACTCTTGAGAAACTCTAACCTGTTACTACGTAAACTGGAGATGACTTTTCCGTTTGGTATTGATTACATGCATTATTGAAGCAGAGAAGACCTGCGTAAATGGTGGAAAGAACTCACCGCCTCACAAGCTTCCCACATACTTAGCTCAGTCATCTCATTTGTCACATCAGAAACCATAGAAGCTCATAGCAACTCATCCTAAATCCCCCCAAATTATTCAGAAGTAAGAAAACTAGCGTATTGTAATTGAAGGTTACTAAGTTATCAATTATATTTTCTGCATCAGATTAGATGTGACGGAGAAAGAAGAGGGAGAAAATAAGAGGGGGAAAGAGTGAGTATTGTAATGGAAATTATATGGGGTTAATAAATTAACAAGGTCATCTAGGATTATAAGATTGCATACTCTCGGATTCAGCCCAAGATCATGTCTGGGAAGGAAAATGGAGTGTCAAGTAGAATACCTGGAGAATTACACAAAATGCAGGAGTAACTTAGCAGGACAGGCAGCATCTCCAGAGAGAAGGAATGGGTGAGATTTTGGGTCGAAACCCTTCTTCAGACTGGAGCCAGGGGAAAGGAAAATGAGAGATATAGATAGTGATCTAGAGAGATATAGAACAAATGAATAAAAGATATGTTAAAAAAGTAACGATGATGAAGGAGACAGGCCATTGTGAGCTGTTTGCAAGGTGAGAATGAGAAGCTGATGTGACTTGGGTGGGGTAGGGATGGAGAGAGAGGGAATGCAGGGTTAAAGAAATCAAAATCATACCACTAGATTGTAAGCTGCCCAAGCAAAATATGAGATGTTGTTCCTCCAATTTGCGGTCAGCCTCACTCTGACAAAGGAGGCCTAGGACAGAGAGGTCAGTGTGGGAATGGGAAAGGGAATTAAAGTATTTGGCATCTGGGAGATCAGGTAGGTCTAGGCGGACTGAGCGAAGGTGTTTAATGAAATGATCGCCCCGTCTACGTTTGGTCTCGCCGATGTATAAGAATCCACATCTTGAACAATGGATACAGAAGATAAGGCTGGAGAAGGTGCAAGTTAAACTCTGCCTAAACTGAAAGGACTGAGGTACTCCAGCATTTTGTGTCTATCTTCTGTTTAAGCCAGCATCTGCAGTTCCTGGAGAATTGTTAGGTTTTTCACTGAGTAATTGGAGGAGAATGCAACACCCTGAATATTGATATCAACCAGTTATTTAATACCATGGGTTGGTTACAAACTCAGGAAAGATGAAGACACAGAGTTTGTGTTAATCCTAAGGTGGCTCCTTTAGTGTGGTGTCTTTTTTAACTCTTTAATTTTTACTTAACAGGACACACACACACACACACACACACACACACACACACGCACACACACACGCACACACACACGCACACACACACGCACACACACACGCACACACACGCACACACACACACACACACACACACACACACACACACACACACACACACACACACACACACACACACACACACACACAGCAAAGGCAGGGGCCAGGGCAAGCGGGGGAACGCTGTCTGAAATTCCCACGGTACAAAGCCAAGGTGATACAGACACACACCGCGATGAACAGGAAGGTTGGCACTGTAATGAAAACGGCTAGCACACCGTACGGTAAGTCCTTTTAAAAGAGGGGAGAGGTAGAGGGGAGAGGTGGGGAGAAGGGGGGAGAAGGAGTGGAGACAACTTTTAAGAAGCCAGACAACTTTTAATAAGCCAGAGATACACAGCTGTGAAGTTCGGCAGACATTTAACATTACCGGTCGGCTATCCTTGGTTCTGAAAATTCCTGCTTACGTTTTTTTTCCCCAATGAGCCAATGAAAATGACCGGTCAGCAAAGGCGATTAACTAAAATTACCTACAACAACCTGGACTACCCATAACTACATGGCGACCCCACTACAACTGCACCTACGACTACAGGATTATCGATTTTCTCCATGGCGACCAATTTCTGTTCGCAGAATTTTTTTTAACATGATGAAAAATTTGTGGCGACCATACAGAGGCGGCGACTAATTCCCAGAATGCGGGAACTCCTCGCGACCATGAAGGAGACTCACCAGAGACCACCAGCGAACATGTGGCGACCATGTGGCGAGCACAGAGTCTCCTGCACTCGCCTAAAAAGTCTCCTAAGTGGGACAGGCCTATTAGTTGATGCATAAGAGATCAATATGATATTATAAATCAAGAACAAACATAAAACATCTGGTTTATATCTGTGTGAATGATCTGTTGTGTTTGTCAATATGATTAACCTCAACGTATTTAGTACATAGAAAAAGATCTCAAACATAAAAAAATCTGCTATTTTATGATTCTATTTGTTGCCAGTTTAGCAATTTAACTTTTTAAAGTAAACCAAATTAATATTCTCAAAAGATCATGTAATTCATAGAAAATTCTTTATTAAAGGCAAATAAATGCATTTAGTTCTACAATCAAGGAAATTACAGAGCAAAAGATCTAATGATTTATGAAGTAAATGTGAAGTGTGGGTGCAGGAGGTAGCACCAAAGCAATCGTCGATGTAGCGGAGGTAGAGGTCGGGGATAGGGTGTGGGTGCAGGAGGTAGCACCAAAGCAATCGTCGATGTAGCGGAGGTCGAGGTCGGGGATGGGAAATGGATATTATGAAGGCTACTTGTCGAATCTCTTTTTCATCAATGCTTTATGAAAGTTTGCTGCCTCTCCGTGATTTTTTTTGGAACTGCAGTAGTGCATCATTTTGGTCAAATATTTTACAAATAGATCACAAAAACTGAGAAAGCTCATTCTTTTCTCATTTGCCATCAAAAGCCATTCATCAAAAATTTATTTTCCAAAACCTATTTCAATAATGTAGACTAAGATCTGACATATATATCCAAAAGTGAGTATTCCTACTTAAATAGGAATTCTACTTGAATTTAATATCTACTTGAATATTGTTTTGAAATTTAATTTTAAAAGGAATCGTATTCAATTCAAGCTATTGAACCATACACAAATGTAGCTTTACATTCTCATACATATAATTCACCAACATGAAAGTACGATCTAAATTCAATATCAGACCATAATGTTATTGAGTCGGCCGGAACAGAAATAGGACCCTTGGCCCTCCATGTTCAAGCCAAACATCATGTGCCCATCTGGACTTACCCATTTACCAGCACTTGTTCCGTCGCCTTCTCTGCATAAGACATTTAAACGTTTGACTAGACACAAGATTTGTGTCTTACGAACTTGACTGTGTTTTTGGAAGAGGCAACCAAAAAGGTTGGTGAGGTAAGACCATAGATGTGATCTATATGGACTTCGGCAAGGCCTTAGATAAGGTTCCGCATGGCAGACTGCTATGGAAGGTGAGAATTCCATCGTACATTCATGGTTGTTGCTTATTCTGGCTGTGATATTTAGAGCTAGGATCTAAATAAGAGGGCCAACAAGAAAAGTAATGTATTTACCCAGAGGAAAGTGAATCTTTCCATGGAGATTCAGTCACTAAGCATATTCAAGACAGAATCCCTCCAAATCTGTCCTATCCATGTACTAGTCTAACTTCTTAAACATTGGGAGAGTCCCAGACACAACCACCTCCTCTGGCAGCTTGTTCCAACACCCACCACCCTTTGTGTGAAAAAGGTTACCCCTCATATTTCTATTAAATCCTTTCCCCTTCACCTTAAACCCGTCCTCTAGTCCTCGATTCACCTACTCAGGCCAAAAGACTCTGTGCATCTACCCCATGTATTCCTCTCATGATTTCACACAGATCTATAAGATCACCCCTCATCCTCTTGCATGAGTCCCAGCCTACTCAACCTCTCCCGAGAGCTCAGACCATCTAGTCCTGGCAATATCCTCGTAAATCTTCTCTGTACCCTTTCTAGTTTGACAACATCTTTCCTATAACATGGTGCCCAGAACTGATCACAATGCTCTAAATGTGATGTCACCAACATGTCATACAACTGCAACATGACTTTCCAACTTTTATACTCAATACTCTGACTGATGAAGGCCAATGTGCCAAAAGACTTTTTGACCACAAATATGAATAAAATCATGAAGAACGATAGAGTGAATGCACAGAGCTGGTTTCACAGGGTAGGAGAATTCCTACCTGGAGAATCAAGAACTAGAGGGCACAGGTAGGGATCTCAATCTTAATCTTTAGGGATTGGACAGCCTAATTGCAGGAAAAATGTTCCCGATGTTTGGGGAGTCCAGAATCAGGGGGTCACAGTTTAAGAAGAAGGGGTAGGCCATTTAGGATTGAGATGAGGAAAAACCTTTTCAACCAGATGATTATTTGCCACAGAAGGCAGTGGAGGCCAATTCACTGGATGTATTAAAGAGAGAGTTAATTAGAAACAGAGAAAATAGGTGCAGGAATAGGCCATTCGGGGTTTCGAGTCAGCACCGCCATTCAAGTTGATCATGGCAGATTATCCAAAATCAGTACCCCATTCCGGCTTTTTCCCCATATCCCTTGATTCCGTTAGCCCTAAGAGCTAAATCTAACTCTCTCTTGAATACATCCAGTGAATTGGCCTCCACTGCCTTCTGTGGCAGAGAATTCCACAGATTCACAACTCACTGAGTGAAAAAGATTTTCCTCATCTCAGTCCTAAATGGCCTACCCCTTATTCTTAAACTTTGACCCCTAGTTCAGGACTCCCCCAACATCGGGAACATTTTTCCTGCATCTAGCCTGTCCAACCCTTTAAAAAATGTTCATGTTTCCATAAGATGCCCTCTCATCCTTCTAAATTCCAGTGAATATAAGCTCAGTCGATCCATTCTTTCTTCATATGTCAGTCCCGCTATCCCGGGAATTAACCTGGTGAACCTACGCTGCACTCCCACAATAGCAAGAATGTCCTCCCTCAAATTAGCAGACCAAAACTACACACAATACTCTAGGTGCGGTCCACCAGGGTCCTGTACACCTTCAGTAGGACCTCCTTGCTCCTACATTCAAATCCTCTTGCTATGAAGGCCAACATGCCATTAGCTTTCTTCACTGACTGCTCTACCTGCAAGCTTACTTTCAGTGACTAATGTTACAAGCACACTGAGGTCTCATTGCACCCCCCCCCCCCCTTTTCCTAATCTGACACCATTCAGATAATAATCTGCCTACCTGTTCTTGCCACCAAAGTGGATAACCTCACATTTATCCACATTATACTGCATCCGCCTTGCATCTGCCCACTCACCCAACCAAGTCACTTGCAGCCTCATAGCATCCTTCTCGCAGCTCTCACTGCCACCCAACTTTGTGTCATCCGCAAACTTGGCGGTTACATTTAATTCCTTCGTCTAAATCATTAATATATAATGTAAATAACTGGGGTCCCAAAACTGAGCCTTGCGGCACCCCACTAGTCACTGCCTGCCATTCTGAAAAGGACCCGTTATTTCCTATCCTTTTCTTCCTGACTGCCAACCAGTTCTCTATCCATGTCAATACCCTACCCCCAATACCATGTACTCTAATTTTGCACAC
The DNA here is from genome assembly GCA_038087875.1 of Malacoraja senta. Classification (NCBI taxonomy): domain Eukaryota; kingdom Metazoa; phylum Chordata; class Chondrichthyes; order Rajiformes; family Rajidae; genus Malacoraja; species Malacoraja senta. The sequence continues at coordinate 60,446,407 of CM075977.1, read as the reverse complement.
TAATCTCTTGTGTGGGACCTTGTCAAGGACTTTTTGAAAGTCCAGATACACCACATCCATTGGCTCTCCCTTATCCATTCTACTTGTTACATCCTCTAAAAATTCCAGAAGATTAGTCAAGCATGATTTCCCCTTCATAAATCCAAGCTGACTTTGACCGATCCTGTCACTGCTATCCAAATGAGCTGCTATTACATCTTTAATAATCGACTCAAGCATCTTCCCCACTACCAATGTCAGGCTAACTGGTCTATAATTCCCTGTTTTCTCTCTCCCTCCTTACTTAAAAAGTGGGATTACATTAGCTACCCTCCAGTCCACAGGAACTGATCCTGAGTCTATAAAACATTGGAAAATGATCACCAATTCATCCATGATTTCTAGGACCATGTCCTTGAGTACTCTGGGATGCAGACCATTAGGCCTACTCTGGGATGGAGACCATCAGTTAGATATAGCTCTTAGGGCTAACGGAATCAAGGGATATGGGGAGAAAGCAGGAACGGGTTACCGTTTTTGTATGATCAGCCATGATCACATTGAATGGCGGTGCTGGCTCGAAGGGCTGAATGGCCTACTCCTGCGCCTATTTTCTATGTTTCTAGGTATAAGATGTGAGGGAAAAGATTTAATAAGAACCTGAGGGCAAGTATGTACATGTTTGGACAGGTACACAAATAGGAAAGATTTAGAGGGATATGGGCCAAATATAGGCAAATGAACAAGTTTTGATGGAGCATCTTGGTCAGCATGGAAATGTTGGGCTGAAGGAACTGTTTACACACTTCATGACTCTATTAGTCTATAACTAACAGGGCCTGTTGCAAGCTAGAAAGGGTGCAAAGAAGATTTACAAGGATTTTGCCAGGACTCGAGGGCCTGAGCTATAGGGAGAGGTTGAGCAGACTAGGATTCTATTCCTTGGAGCGCAGGAGGATGGAGGTTGATCTTATAGAGGTGTACAAAATCATGAGAAGAATAGATGGGGTAAACACACAGTGTAGGAAAAACTGCAGATGCTGGTTTAAATCGAAGGTAGACGCAAAATGCTGAAGAAGGGTCTCGACCCAAAACATCGCCCATCCCTTCTTTCCAGAGATGCTGCTTGTCCCGCTGAGTTACTCCAGCATTTGGGGTAAACACACAGTCTCTTGCCCTGAATAGGGGAATCAAGAACCAAGGGACATAGATTTAAGGTGAAGGGGGAAAGATTTAATAGGAACGTGAGAGCTAACTTTTTATTTTGCACAAAGTGTGTATCTTCATTGAACCTACCATTTGACCAATCTTTTACTCAGCTGCTGTAACGTTTCCTTCCAATCAAATACTGTTTTATAACTCTCCCACCTGTCCACGTGGTGGACAAATTGGTCAAATGGTAGGTTCAATGAAGATCGGGCGGGGGATTGGGGGTGGGGGAAAAGTATCTATCGCTTGGGACCTGCCTAGATGAGTACTGAGATGGATTATCATTCCACATCAAATTTCTTAGACAATGATACCTTTTATGCAATTATCACAACATTATGCTGGATATGGATCAACGGACTATATATTGTAAATTAGTAAAACAAATGTTCTTCTTTAAGTACTGTTGTTTCTGGGATGGGGTGACTGATTACAAATAACCTACATTCTATATTTTGTCATAATGTGACTGAAACAATGGCATATTTTGTGATATTTATTGAGATAGAAAGATACAACTGAGTTTGGGCAAAATATTACCTTGCAACATTCTGTATGTCTGATAGATATTGTGAAATGGAACTCAGAAATTATGGGAGGATTACATAAAACTACAATTCAAAGGTAATGAATATACTGAGTGTAGATTGGTTAATGCATGTGAACCAATCATAGTAGAATAGCATCACTAACCCCACCTTACTGTATGTTTTATACTAACACCCACTTCTTACACTAGTCAGTCTTGGAAGCGGTCACGATGAACCAACAACTAACAACCTGCTATACTGTTATATATGGGTACTGATTAAAGATGATCTTGAACTTGAGATTGTGGAAATTACTTATTTACATGGTGTCAGTAAGCTTGGAGTAACCCACCGTGTCTGTTTACCGGTTTTTATTTCTGTTTATCAATTTTTTTTTCTTGCTTCACTATGGCTCAATCATGCAGAAAGCCTGCTCAGCTTATCTTTGATTCCGACATCGGCGAGCGATGGCGGCTGTTTGAGATTGATTACGGACACTACATCAATATCGTCCACCGAAATGAACCAGATGCTGTCAAGGCTTCCCTCCTACTTAACCTTGCAGGACCCGAGGCCATGATAAGAGCTCGGACTTTTGAATACGCACCAGCTGTCCAAGACGACAACGACCAGGTAGTTGTGCCCGCCGAGTCTATGCATGACCCTAATGTTTTACTGCATAAATTCCGTGAGATATGCGACCTACCGTCGAACCGCATTTAAGAAAGAGCCAAAATCTTCGCGAGACACCAGCTTCCTGATGAGCTGGTAGAGAGATTTATTTGTGATTTACGATACATGGCTCAGAGGTGCCGATTCGAAACCATGATGAATGAGCTGATAAGGGATAAACTAGTTTCTGGGATGAATGATCAGAAGCTAAGGACTGAGTTACTGCGGAATCCTGATTTAACCCTTGAGCAGGCTACATATGCCTGTCGTATGTCTGTTTGTCGCTCCATTAAGCGAGCAGCTTGACTCCGAGAAGAAGACTATAAACCTGACAGGTTTTATCAGACTACAAACACCGACCGATAACAGAATATTTACGACTGAGGCCCCTCAACCGGCTAATCGGGGATTCGCCAATGAGCCCCCCTCGGAGATGTCCTAATTGTAACTACTTCCACGACAAGGGGCGAGCTACCTGTCCTGCTTACGGAAAGTCCTGCAATTACTGCAAGAAGATGAACCATTTCGCCGCCGCTTGCAGTGGGAAAAGACCCTCTAGTTCAGCATCTAATCTGCATCTGCTGCAACAAGACCAAACAACTCCTGCTTCTCAAGACCAGCTCGACTCTGCCCCCGAGGACAGTCCAATTAACTCGTATGGGGAATCAACCGTGCATTCACTCCTTCACACAGCTGGTAAGATTCTCGATCCTTCAGTTCTGATGTCAATTAATAATAAACTTGTGAAGGCCAAGCTAGATACTGGTGCAAAAGTTAAAGTAATGTCTGTGCACATCTACAACAAGATAAGAAATAATGAGGCCTTGACTAAAGACGTCCACTTTACATGCTTACGGGGGGAAGTTTTGTATCCCCTGGGAAGAACCACTTTTAAATGTGTGCTGAAAAACACTACAAGGAATCTGACCTTCTATGTTTTGAATTCTGACTGTGACTCTACTGGGCATCCATGCATGCCAAGACTTAGGGCTGTTTTCCTTTGACCGGTCAGTTCACAAGCTACTGATATCTGTGGACCCAGTAAAAGAGTACCCTGATCTGTTTGATGGCAAACTAGGCAAGCTGCCTGTGACCTACAAGATATCCATTGACCCCAATGTTGACCCAGTTGTCCGCGCACCCCACGGTGTGCCACGCGCTATGAGAGACAGGATTGAGTCTGAACTAAAGAACATGGTCTCCTTAGGCGTACTAGCCGAGATCAGTGAACCCACTGACTGGGTTCCACTATGGTTGCCACCCTTAAGAAGGACAAAAACGAGCTCCGCATATGCATCAATCCAAAGGATTTGAACGCTGCCATCAGGCGTCCACATTATCTTATGAGGATTATCGAGGACGTCGCTGCGCAGATCGGACGAGCCACCGTATTTTCAGTCCTCGATGCAAAAAGCTCATATTGGCAGATACCGCTAGATGACGAGTCGTCAAACCTGACCACATTTGCCACTCCATTTGCAGGTTTAAGTTTCTAAGAATGCCATTCGGCATCAACTCGGCCAGTGAAGTCTTCCAGAGAAACATGGAACTGCTGTTCCAGGGCCTCCCGTGTGCCATCATCGTAGACGATATCCTGGTTTATGGCAAAGACACAGCGGAGCATGACAACAACCTAAAGCTTATCATGGACCGGGCACGTCAGATCAACCTGAAATTCAACCCTAACAAGTGCAAGTTCGGGGTTCCAGAGGTCACCTATGTCGGACATGTTTTCACTCCTGATGGTCTCAAACCAGATCCGAAAAAAACTGCTGCCATCACAGAGATGCCAGCCCCCACCGACGTGCTCAGCCTGCAGCGATTCCTGGGTATGGTGAACTATCTGGGAAAGTTCATACCGAACCTCAGTGAACTGAGTTCGCCTCTGAGACAACTAACTCGAAAGAATACTGCCTGGTCCTGGTTCCAGCAACACCAAAAAGCATTTGACGCTTTAAAATCGAAGCTGATCAGCGCCCCCACCTTGACATTTTTCGACCTGAAGCGCCCTGTGACAGTTACCTGCGATGCCTCACGATACGGACTCGGCGCAGCCTGCCTACAATCATCTGCCGATGGGACTTTACGTCCTGTCTCCTATGCCTCCCGCACCATGACCGACACCGAACAGCGCTACGCGCAAATCGAGAAGGAGCTGCTGGCAGTTGTCTTCGCTTGTTCTAAATTCAAGGACTTCGTCTTTGGGAATGTTTTCACGGTCGAGACAGACCACCAACCCCTGGTGACCATCCTCAACAAACCCATCCACGCAGCACCTGCACGTCTGCAGCGTATGATGATGCCAGCGATTTGACTTTAACATTGTTTACAAAAAGGGTAAGGACATGCTCATGGTTGACACCCTCTCTCGCGCTCCACGGGCATCCAACGAACGACACCCCTACGAACGGGACGAGTTTACGGTTCTCAGCATTGACTTTTTTTCCCACAAAACAATTGCGCCGCTTAGCCGAACACACAGCCGCTGACGCCACCCTCCAGCTACTCTCATCCATAATCAAGAGAGGCCGGCCAGACAGGCAATCCAGCAAACTACTGGAGGTGCAGCCGTTCTTCTTAGTCCGCGATGAACTGGTAATACAGGACGGCGTCATAGTTAAGGGCCACAAATTCATGATCCCCTCATCTCTACGTGACGAATACTACAAAGAGGCACACAGCAGCCACCCAGGCACCGATGCCACGCTGGCCCACGCACAGAACATGTTTTATTGGCCCGGCATGACCAAGTACATACGGGACAGGACAGCCTCCTGCCCCATCTGCAACAGCCTTGCACCGCACCAACAGAGACAACCCTTACTGCAACAGCCTCCACCAGCGCTGCCCTGGACGTCACTGGCGGCAGACATTTTCGAGTGGCACGGTAAACACTATCTAGTCCTAGTCGACTCCTATTCTAACTGGTTCAAACTTGATTTACTGCCTTCTATCACATAAGAGATGGTCATTTAAAAGCTACAGTAACACTTCTCAACATTCGGCGCACCTGTCCGCTTGCAGACCGACAACGGAAGACAGTTTACCAGTCACGCCTTCAAACACTTTGCTAACCGATGGAATTTCCACCATGTCACGAGCAGCCCCGAATACCCACAAAGTAACGGGCTCGCTGAACGAGCCATCAGAAGCGCTAACCAGCTAATGGAACGTGCCCACCTAGCCAAGTCAGATTTGTATCTCGACCTTTTAAACCTCAGGAACATTGCTAGGGACGGGATCCTGGGCTCGCCAGCCCAGCGACTGATGTCCAGGATGACAAGACCTCCGATACTGATTGCCCAGCAGAAACTGGTGCCACAGGTGCTGAAGCCAGCTACGATCCAGAAGCGCATTCAGGAGAAACACGACATCCAGAAACGATCTCATGACAAGTCCAGCAGACCACTACTACCGGGCCAAGTCGTCCGTTTGCAAACTACTGTGGGACATTCCCGTCTAGGTTGCATTGTCGGCCCGTCTGAAGAACCCCGATCCTACCTTGTTGACATCGATGGCGCCCTGTACCGTCAGATCCGCCAACACTTGCTGGCTGTGAAGGAGCCATGTCCACCACCAGCTGATCCTTTCGCTCCACCTCTACTGTTGCAGCTGTCTGCTGCCGCGTCCACCACCAGTCCCAGCATGTCCCTTACCCCACCACGACCGGCGGCTATGACTAACCACAAAACGACCTTTCCCGCATGCTCCCCCTGTCGGTCACCACGGGTGTCCCCTGCTGCTTTCTCACTTCCGGGTTCACCACCTCCTAATTTTTCTGGCGAAGGGGGAGAGGGCTTGGTCCATACGCGTTCGGGCCGTATTACTAAACCGCCTGACAGATACGGCGTGTATGTTTAAATTCTTGCTGCATGTGTGTTTAACTATATTCACTCTTTACGGGGAAGGATGTAGATTGGTTAATGCATGTGAACCAATCATAGTAGAATAGCATCACTAACCCCACCTTACTGTATGTTTTATACTAACACCCACTTCCTACAGTGGTCAGTCTTGGAAGCGGTCACGATGAACCAACAACTAACGACCTGCTGTACTGTTATATATGGGTACTGATTAAAGATGATCTTGAACTTCAGATTGTGGAAATTACTTATTTACACTGAGTATTCTTATTTCCATCATGAACATACAATAGTGATATAGGACACCATGTCCTACTACGGTAAACTCACGAACTACTACGGTAAACTCACGAGCTACTACGGTATAACTACGTGTTAAAAGTATCAAATTTTTACATCCCTAGTATATTTTACTCGTGGACATTTTTCATCATGTTGAAAAATCTTCACGAGTTACCACGTTTCCCAAGTACCTGCAGTTAGCGCTAAGAGACGTCCTGAGCTCCGACGTACGCGTCACGTTCATTCTACGTGCTTAAGACGAGTTTGATTTTTTTTAAAACTCGGGAGAGCTCTTGGGTGAACTCGCACAGTGGGACAGGGCTTTCAGTTTCCAGTATAAAAACAGAAAATGCAAGAAACAGCAGGTCAGACAGCATCTGTGGAAACAGAGCCCTGCATTTCAGGCCACAGTCCATGTTGGAACATTTACAATGTTTCATTCCATAAATAGAGACAGTCATACAGTATTGAAACAGACCCTTGCCTACCAAATGCCCTAGCTAAGCTAGTTCCATTTGCCCACATTTGGCCCATATCCCTCGAAACCTTTCTTACCCAAGTACATGTCCGAGTGTCTTTTAAATGCTGTGATTGTACCTGCGTTAACTACCTCCTCTGGCAGCTCGTTCCATACAGCCACTATCCTCTGGTTGAAAGGTTTGCCCTTTAGGTTTCTATTAAATCTTTCCTCTCGCACATTAAACCTACATCCCCTGGTTCTTGACACCTCTACTCTGAGGAAAAGACTGTGCATTCACCTTATCAATTCCCCTCATGATTTTATACACCTCTATAAGATCACCCATTAAACCCCTGCCCTTCAAGAAATAAAGTCCTAGTTTGCCCAATTTCTCCCTGCAGCTCAGGTCTTTGACTCTTGCCAACATTCTCATCCTTCTCTGTATTCTTTCCAGTTTAATGACATGCTTCCAATAGCAGGGTGACCAAAACTGAAGACAACAATCCAAATATGGCCTCATCAATGTCTTGTCGAACCACAACATAATGTTCCAACTGAATGTTTCCAATTTTTTTTGTTTTCGTTTCAGATTTCTGTCAGATTTTTTAATTTTATTTTATCACTGAGTTTTCCACAATCATTGTACTGTGTCACTGTAGCGAGACATGTTGCTTTGTTGGGGTAGGAGCCAACAAATAGTATTATTTTGATTTTACTTATCTCATTCATGCTGCAATTGTCCTTTGCTTAAATTTTGAGCAAAAAATTCAGCCTTATTGTTTATTTTCTCCTCTAATTGTAGCAACGGGAGCTTGTGATATCTCTACATCTATCGAGTCTCTAATCTTAAAGTGGCAATGAACATGCTAATTCTAGCAACTCAGGCAGTTTGATCCCCTCGTCAAGAGCTTCCATTGTTTTTGCATTGAAATGCAAACTTCAGTAATATGTTTTCAGTTTTCACCAACTTTGGATCCAATTGTCTGAGATGAACACGATATTGATCAATTAGTTCATTTGGTTCTTGGTTTGTGTGACTTAAACCATTGCCTCATATTTAGGTTAGTTTATTATTGCACGTACCAAGATACGGTGGAAAGCTTGTTTGCATGCTCTCCAGTCAAATCATCTCATCACATTTTACAGAGCAAAACATGCTGTCAGTTTCTGCTTACATATAAGTTATAATGTTTCATAAGTATCTTGTCATTCTTAACTACCAAAGTGCTTTTTACCAAAGTCTGAAGTAAGGTCCCGAGCCAAATCGTCACCTATCCTTTTCCTCCAGAGATGCTGCCTGACCCGCTGAGTTACTTCATCACTTTGAGTCTATCTTTGCTTTATTCCTTATGTCATCAATGCTCTTAGCAACATTTTTCCAGTAAAACAAAATCAATATTGGCTCAGAATACAGGTCAAACAGCCTAAAGTGAACCTTGGCCTTTACAATCTGAGTACATCTGAGTAATACAGTTTAAGCATACTGAGTCTTACTATTTATTTGGAACATAGAACAGATTTTGTTTAGATTTAGACTTTTTTTAAATATTTAGAAGAATATTTAAATATATATTTCAACGATGATTGACTTGAACAAATTCTAGTTGATTAGCTTAAATGAGGGAATTTAATATCTTCCTGGCACATGTATAGTTTAAAAATTCATTCAGGTTCCAAACATAACCGTAAGTAATCATACATACTGGATCATAAATCACTAGTAAAAATTTTATTTTGGGTAATTCTCACACAACATGTTCAAAATGACTGCAATTGCACTCCCCACTGCTTTATTCTCATGGTCAATATAAACAGTACCATTGCAGCCATATATTTATGATGACCTACCTACTCAGTCTCAATCATAAGCACAACACACAATAATGGCCGCTTTACCTGCACAGCCAAGATACTGGCCACACTCAATTAAATAACATCTTCAAAGAGGAAACACAAAAAGCATCTACTAAACGAAATATACAGACACAACAATAATCTAACATAACCTGCTGTGTGTAAATAGAGACTCGCTGCCAGAAGTATTTCTTCAGCTGTAAAACAAATTGGAGGTCCTTTCATTGAAAGGAACTATTTAAATGTTAGTTTCCATCTTCTTTAGCCTGCAGTGTATATTTTCACATGGATTTGTGCATTGGTTAATCTAAGTAAAAAACACTAGATTCATTTAAATTTGCTTTTATTGTGTACTTGAATTTAGCCCTGTCACATGGTTAATGGTTTTCTTTCACTTTCTCTTTAGCCTACTGTGGTTTCTATGGCTGATCCTTCTCCTGCCCTAAATGTGTTTCTCCTCAGTGAGCTGTGATCTTGCAGCAGCACATTATGATGCTCACAGCTTTATTTTACAGATTACACTCAAACTACTTTTTGTACTTGAACCATATCTTCAGAATTTCGATCATGGTCTAATAATCAAAGGGACTTGGTCATGTGGTGCTCATCTGCTTTAATCACTATTATCAGCCAAGGGTTTTATCTACTGGAGTGCATATAGTTTCCCTTTTGTTGAATATATGCGTGGTGGCTTTCAGTGCTTGGTTTAAGTATGGTTTACATCTGTTGCCAGAAAAACAAACATAGATTTGCAGCATGGTTACGTCTAAACAACTAGATACTGAGCAAATAGATTTTTTTCCTCTGTGGGCAGATTTTAAAACACCCCAATTATGAAGGCAAATTAGGCCATACAACACTGTAGTGAGCTCTGCCACGTAGTAATAATGTAGTTGTTCAAATATGAGAGAGAGATTTGCCGATTGATGGAGTCATTGATGTGTCATTGTTCCCATAGAACAGATGCCAGTTTTTATTAGTGGGTCAATGATAGAGAGAGCTTCAACTCCCTGCGTGTTAACTTGTTAAATGACCAGGGCATTTTTTTTCACTCAGAGGATATTCTGTATCTGGAATAATCTACCAGAGAAAGTCATGGAATAGATACAAAGGTTCAAAGGTTCAAAGGTTCATTTATTGTCATACACCAATTCGTATAGTGAAATTTGAGTTGCCATTGCAGCACATTAATAAGAATACAACATAACATTATAAAGGAGTTTAACATAAAACATAAAAACATCCCCCCACAATGGTTCCCACTGTGAGGGAAGGCACAAAGTCCAGTCCCCATCCCCTTGTCCACCCATAGTCGGGCCTATTAAGGCCTCCGCAGTCGCCACTATGGCGGCCCGATGTTTCAGGCCCTTCTCGCCGGGTGATGGTGCTCCAGCGTCAGGAGAATCCTCTCAGCGGCTTGGGGTGCCTGGAACGACCGTGGCTTCCGAAGCCGACAGGCCGCGTTGGACGGAGCTCCACCACTGGCGATCTTGGCGAGAGATCCCAGACTCCGCAATGTCAAAGTCAGCGCCGCCGCCCGCCGCCCGCCGCTGGCCGCTCCACAGACCCACAGCTCCGCGATGTTCCATCGGCGGACTCAGCATTCCGGAGCTCCAGCGCGGCGACCAGGGCAAGGCATCGCCCACTCCGCGATGATGCTCCAGCGCTGTGCCGCCGCCAAAGCCATGGTTCTGGCCGGTCCCCTCAGGAAAAGCAGCTCCAGACCCGATGGTAGGCTGCGAGGACAGGTCGAAGATGCTGCTCGGAGGAAAGCCGCCTCTCCGCCCAGGTAGGGACTAGGAAAAACAGTTTCCCCCTTCCCCCCTCCCCCACCCACTACATAAAAAGAATAGACCATTAAAACAAAACACTATTTTAACATACTAAAAAAAATTTTTTAAGTGAAAAGACGGACAGCTGCAGGCAGGGCAGCCATACCCAACTGGACGGCGCCCCCTACAATTGCAACTTTAAAAAATAATTACGGGGTTGGTATTGATGTCACTGCCCTGAGCTGCTTCATCTCCTACCTCAAAGGTAGAAGTTTCTCGACTAACATAGGCAACTCTTTCTCCTCCCCAGCTAATCTCTGCTGTGGGGTTCCACAAGGTTCCATCCTTGGCCCCATTCTCTTCTCCCTGTATATGCTCCCCTTAGGCCAAGTCATTGAAAGGCACGGCATTTCCTTCCATTGCTACGCAGATGATACACAACTCTATCTCCCCCCGAAGCCCAAAAAACAATCAAATCTGCTTAACCTTACCCACTGCCTCGAGGATATAAAGTGTTGGATGGCCCAGAACTTCCTCCAACTAAACAAGGTCATCCTTCTCGGCCCCTCGGATTCAATCAAACTGCTAGCAGGCAGCCTTGGAAGCCTTACCCCACTACTCAAACCTCACGTCAAAAGCCTTGGCGTGATATTTGACTCAGCACTAAAATTTGACAAACAAGTCAATGCCGTGGTAAAAGCTAGCTTCTTTCAGCTTCGGACGATAGCTAAAATAAAACAATTCCTCCACTTTGATGACCTCGAAAAGATCATCCACACATTTATCTCCTCCCGCCTAGATTACTGCAACTGCCTTTACACTGGCATCAGCCAATCTTCCCTGTCCCGCCTGCAACTGGTCCAAAACGCCGCAGCGAGACTCCTGACGGGCACCCGAAAAAGGGACCACATCACCCCGATCCTGGCCTCTCTCCACTGGCTCCCTGTGCGGTTCCGTATACATTTCAAGATCCTCCTCTATGTCTACAAAGCCCTCAATGGGCTTGCCCCCACCTACATTAAAAGTCTTCTTACCCACCACTCCACCTTCAGGTCCCTCAGATCGGCCGACTTGGGGTTGCTGAATATCCCGCGGTCTAGGCATAAGCTCAGGGCCTTTGCGGTTGCAGCTCCTAGACTGTGGAACAGCATCCCCCTTCCCATCAGAACTGCCCCCTCCATCGACTCCTTTAAGTCAAGACTAAAAACCTATCTCTACTCCCAAGCCTTTCTTGACGTCCTCTGAGCAAGGGCTACATGTATATATGTATGTAGTTTGTTTGTTTATACTATTCTTATAACAAATGTAAAGCACTTTGGCCAACGAGAGTTGTTTTTTAAATGTGCAATATAAATAAATGTGACGACTTGATTAAGAAAGATGTATGGATAGTAAGGTTTCAGAGGGCTATGGGCCAAATGGGACTAGTTTAGTGTGCCAACTTGGTCAGCATGGACAAGGTGGGCCAAAGCATCTGTTTCAGTGCTGTACAGCTCTGTGACCTATCCCGAGCCAGCATTTAGGTGTAATCATGAAGGCAGCATAGATGTCTGCTATTTTATTAGAATTAGAAAGAAATTTGGTATGTCACTGAATACTCTAACAAACATCTGCAGGATACCGTAGAAAGTATCCTGACTAGTTGCTCTGTAGCCTGGTATAACAATTCCAATGCATAGTAATACAAAATTCTGCAAAGAGTTTGGACTCAACTCAAGTCTATCCCTGGCATAGCCCTTCTTTCAATCGAAAACATCTACACAAGGCACTGCGTCAAGGTTGCAGCATCCATCATCAAGGGTCGGCAACAACCAGACCATGCCTCCTTCTCACTGCTACCATCAGGCGAGAGGTACAGAAGCCTTGGGTCGCACAGCTATTTTCCTACCAAGTTCTTAATCAAGCATATTCAAGAACCAGTCTCACACCAGTCATCCCCTCTTCTCCTCTCTCCCATCAGGCAGGTGGTAAGTTAGTTTGAAAATGCAAACCTTGGCCTAAGTGCCTGATGAGTTGGCAGGGACAGTTTCTTCCCAGCAGTTATCAGGCAACTGAACCACCCTCTCACCAATTAGAGAACAGTCACATTGACCTCATTGGAGACCTTCTAACTATCTTGCACTAAACGTTATACCCTTTATCCTGTATCTGTACACTACAGATAGCTTGATAGTAATCATGTAGTCTTCTCACTGACTGGATAGCATGCAACAAAAAGTTTTTAAAAGACCTGGACAGTTTTAGTTCAGTTGTCACATGTACCGAGGTACAGTGAAAAGCTTTTATTACATGCTAACCAGTCAGTGGAAGTTAACATGATTACATTCGAGCCATCCACAATGTACATATACATGATAAAGGAAATAACATTGAGTGCAAAGTAAAGTCTAGTAAAGTCAGATTAAAGATGGTCTGTGGGGCTCTGATGTAGACTGCTCTCTAGTTTGTTGGTAGGATGGTTCAAATGCTTGATAATAGCTGGGAAGAAACTGTCCCTGAATCTGGAGGTGTGTGTTTTCACACTTCTATACCTCTTGCCTGATGAGAGAGAGAAGTGGGAGTGGATGGGGTGAGACTCGTCCTTGATTATGGTCCCAAACCATGCTGTGATGCATGGTTTAAAATGCTTTCTGCGACGCATCTGTAGAAGTTGAGGGAGTTGTTGGGGACATGCCAAACTTCCTCGGTCTTCTAAGGAAGTAGAGGCATTGTTGTGCTTTCTTGACCAATGCATCGATTAGGGTGGTCCAGAACATGTTGAAGGTCATACTTATTCCTAGGAATTTGAAGCTTTCAACCATCTCTATTTCAATGCTGTCAATGCACACCGTGGTATGTGTACAGCTTCACGTCCTGAGGTCGATCACTATCTCCTTCGTTTTGCAAACATTGAGGGAAAAGTTGTTGTCTTGACACCAGGTCACAATAATGTGACAATAATAAACTAAACCAACTCACACACCCCCCCTAATGTTCCCTCATGAACAGAACATAACAGACAACGCAGGAAGATAAAAATGCTGGAGAAACTGAGCGGGTGAGGCAGCATCTATGGGGCGAAGGAACATTACAGACAACGCCTTGCCCTACCATGGACTGTTTTTGTTTTATAATTATGTCATGTTCCATCCTGTTTTTTTCTTTTTGCTGTCTTGCAGAATTTAATCTGTAATTTACATATAGTTCATGTCTTGTGCATTTGTCTGACTTTTGTCTGTGATGCAACTGCAAGTTTTCACTGTAGCTGTACCTCACTGTGCTTGTGTATATGACAATAAAATCCACCCAAAGCACTGCTTGTGGACTCTGTTTAAAGCTGGTAGAAATTATGGAGGTTGAGCTGTTGCATATTGAGGTTGATGGTGTGAAAGGCAAGGACAAAGGAAATCTAAACCTCACCCTCGAAGCAAGGTAAGGGGTTGAGAGAGAAGTGCAGCAATTGGAACCTGCAGTTGACAGCCATTATTAAGAAAGGAGGGGAAGCCATAATTTAAAAATAAATAAAACGTCATGGAAACAATGTTGTGGATAGTTTTGCCATCAAAAAAAATGTAGGCATAATGCATCAATTCTGCATGACTATTGCAACGTATTTAGACACATTTAATGCAATATTTTTCCAAATCATGTTAAAACATTTGTAGCACATGTGCAATAAAAGTCAAAATAGTATTTAAATCTATTTAGTTGTTTTACTATACATTTTTATTACAAAATTATTGCATTCCACAGGTAGCGTGACTTCAATTACATAGATACATAGACAATAGGTGCAGGAGGAGGCTATTCGGCCCTTTGAGCCAGCACCGCCATTCAATATGATCATGGCTGATCATCCACAATCAGTACCCCATTCCTGTCTTCTCCCCATACCCATTGATTCCCCTTAATTGTAACAAACTGATCCTAAAACAGTTGTTCCTTTTAACAGATGCAATCAGTATCTTCATTCACAGTGAGTTGAACATTTCTAACTGTCAAACCTGCTTGACCACAGACTGAAGAATTTACATTACTCCTCAGGAGTCAAGGATTAACGGAACCGCCAGATCTAAAAGGACCTTTAAAGTTCTTTTAAGAGCTTTAAGGACGTTCGAAAACCGAATGGACGGTGGACATTGAAGAAAACCGTGTTTTTTTTATTTTTTTTATTTTTATTAATCACTATTATTATCTGTATACTCATATCTAACTATATATGTAACAACTAATACTTATTAAATATCTATATTACTACTAAAATTATTAACATTTATATTACTCATAAAAATTTAATACTGGGTATGATTGATAACAATGATTAATAACTAACAGTCTTTGGTTAACGTGGAAATGAATTACATACTTATATTATATAGAAAGATATGCAAGAGGTAATTCAGCCTACGTCATAATAAGGTTTGACGGTTTTTCTCTTTATTTTTCAATTTAAAATTAAATTTATAGATTTAGCGAAGATATTAATATGATATGTAGAGAATAATAACGTTGTGAATTTATGCTGTTCTCGGACTTTTCTGCAGGGATGCGTGCTTATGTATGTATGCATATGGGTATACATGTATATATATATATATATGTGTATGTGTGTATGTATGTGTGTACGTATGTATGGGTATGTATATATGTTTGTTACTCCCAAAGAAGTTATTTGATTGTTAGAAATAATCTTTTTTTTTTTTTTTTCGGGCACGGAGCTGGGAATTTTTTTTTACAAAGTCTACGGAAGTCTTTAGAATTCTAGCCACGTTAGTGTGGCTATCACTAACTACACTAATTGTAGATGTAGTTTTTTTTCTTTCACCCTATGCTAACCAATTCTATCACTTTTTTCACTTTAAATATTTTTATAACTTAATGTTTGAATGGAAAAACAAGACTAATACAAGGAGAT
This sequence comes from Malacoraja senta, assembly GCA_038087875.1. Taxonomy (NCBI): domain Eukaryota; kingdom Metazoa; phylum Chordata; class Chondrichthyes; order Rajiformes; family Rajidae; genus Malacoraja; species Malacoraja senta. Next base: position 60,430,889 of record CM075977.1, on the reverse strand, counting down.
GTGTTCGGAAGAGCGATGTATATGATTTTAAATTCATCTATTTGAGGTTCGGGAGCAGGGTCAGGTTTTATGTGTTGCACCTTCTGCTCGGTTATAGACCACCTTAGAAACAATATGCAAGATGTTAATATGACAAGAGGGGGTCAGGGAATAACATTTTGTAGTTGGAATGTCAAGGGAATCAATGAACCAATTAAGAGAGGTAAAGTTTTGGCACATCTAAATTTAATCAAAACAGATATAATATTCCTTCAAGAAATACACCTTAAAAAGGAATCTCAACATAGACTTAAAGCTGTGGATCGCTGAATCATATCATTCCTCTTTTTCCCATAAGTCCAGAGGAGTTGCAATATTAATTCGTAAAGGAATACCTTTTTTACGAATTCATCAACAATAGCGGATATTGATGGTAGATATATTATATTAGTTGGAGAGTTAAATGGAGAAAAAGTGATTCTTCTTAATGTATATGGGCCTAATTTTGATAACCCTATGTTTTTTAATAAAACATTTAATAAAATTCCTGAATTTACACAATATAAATTAATAATTGGAGGAGACTTCAATTGTACATTAGATTCATACTTAGATAGATCATCAAGGCAAAAAAAAGTAAAATCTCAATCAAGTGTATTTCTAAATTCATTTATTAATACCACTAATATTAAGGATGTCTGGAGAATAGAAAATCCAACTGGACGGGAATATTCATTTTACTCACCAGTACATAAAACATACTCAAGAATAGATTATTTTTTAGTTGACTCCACGTTTATCCCATTTACTTATAACTCAAAATACCATAATATTATAATCTCAGATCACGCACCTGTAACATTCATGATTAAATTAAATGGAATGTCCGAGAAACAAACATATTGGAGATTTAACCCACAAATTTTGAACGAAAGATCATGCCAGGAATATATTATTAAACAGATTCAAATATTTTTTGAGGTAAATGACAACCATGACACACCTACTTCTCTTATGTGGGAAACGTTTAAAGCGTTTGTTCGAGGTGCATTAATTTCTGCCCAAGTATTTTATAATAAAGAGAACAGGATTAAACAACAAACATTGGAAAGGGAAATCAAGCATCTAGATATAGAAAATGCGAGAATGCCATCTATTTTAAAACATAATAAAATTGCTGTATTGAAATATAAATTAAATAAAATGTATTCAGAACAAGTAATAAAACTTTATCAAAAAACCAAACAATTACATTTTGAATTTGGAGACAAACCACAAAAACTATTAGCACGTCAGTTACGAAAAATGGAAGGGGAAAAAATAATTCATAAAATTAGAACAGAGACAGGAGAATTATTAAAAATGCCCAAGGACATAAATGAAAGATTTCTCCAATACTATCATAACCTTTATTCAACTAAAACTGTAGCACAATCAGAAGGAATAGCAGATTTTTTAACTAAAATGTAATTTAAAAGGTTTAGATTCAAATGATAGAGAATTATTAGAAAGGGAGATTACGATAAAGGATATTGAGGAGTCTATTGGCTCTTTAAAAAATGGTAAAGCAGTAGGACCAGATGGTTTAGGCTCTGAATTTTACAAAAAAATTTATGACTTGCTCTGCCCACGTTTACAAAGGCTGTATGAGCATATCTATACTCAACAGAAACTTCCAGATACTTTAAATGAATCTATAATAACACTTATTCCTAAAGCTGATAAAGATCCGGAAGATCCGGGATCATATAGAGCAATTGCGCTTTTAAATACAGATCAGAAAATATTAACTAAAATACTAGCGCATAGATTAAGTACAGTGATGAATAAATTAATACACCCTGACCAAACAGGCTTTATTCAGAAACGGTACTCATATTATAATCTAAGAAGATTATTTATTATTATTTATTCTAAGAGAATTATTAATGAAGATCTAGCAATAATCTCACTTGACGCTGAAAAAGCATTTGATCAGGTTGAATGGTCTTATTTATTTTCGGTGATGGAAAATATGCAGCTAGGGGAGAAATTCTGCACATGGTAAAACTGTTATATACAAATCCTACGGCTAGAATATTAACAAACCAAAGGTTGTCATCTAAATTCAGCCTATCTAGAGGTTGTAGACAAGGATGCCCGTTATCTCCATTATTATTTGCGCTTGCTATTGAGCCACTCGCAGAAAGAGTTAGGGGTCATCCGGAAATATATGGGTATATCACAAAGGACACAGTGAATAAAATTTCTCTATACGCAGATGATGTACTAATTTACATTACAAAACCAGAAATTAGTATTCCAAACTTATTAGAGCTAATAACCCAATTTGGTTCACTCTCAGGATACAGAATAAATTGGAATAAAAGTGAAATTATGCCAATAAGGGAACATAACAAACAGATAATACAACAATTTCCATTTAAAATAGTAAATGAAAAATTTAAATACCTAGGTATTTATGTAACTAAGATATATACATCATTATTTAAAGCAAATTTTCCCCCATTACTGAACAAACTACATAAGAATATTCAATACTGGAAAACACTTCCTATCTCAATGGTTGGCAAAATTAATACCATAAAAATGATTTTTTTTACCGCAAATATTATACCTTTTTCAGACAATTCCGATATATTTGTCAAAAAACTTTTTTTTTAAATTGGACTCCATTGTTAATGATTTTATCTGGGATTATAAAAATCATAGGATAAACAAAAGACATTTGTGTAAATCAAAAATAAATGGAGGCTTGGTTTTACCCAACTTTCTGTTTTATTTTTGGGCAGTTAATATTAAAAATATGAATTTCTGGTTGGAAGAAATAGATCAACAACCAGATTGGTTAAAAATGGAAAAGGAAGATTGTTTGCCTTTTGATATCGGTTCGATATTATTTGCTACATCTAAATTAAACAAAAACATTTATAGGGAAAACCCTATAATATTTAGTGCCATACGAATTTGGAAACAATTAAAAAAGACATTAAAATTAGATAATTTATCACTTTTTCTCCCAATTGTGAATAACCCTTTGTTTAAGCCCTCATGGTTGGACAGGGGTTTTACACAATGGAAGAATTATGGAATTAAAAATATGGGACAACTTTATAAGGAAGGCACTTTTCTGACATTTCAGGAGTTGCAACAGACTTATGGACTCCGAGGAAATGATTATTTTAGATATCTTCAACTCAGAGATTATGTAAAATCGAATACTCAAAATTTTCGAATTAGAAATTCAGAAATTCTTGACGAATGTTGGAATAAACATCCTAATACAGAAAAATTAATATCTTATATATATAATATCTTATTAGACAGTGACATTCCATCGACGGACTTACACAGACAAACATGGGAAAAATAAATTAAATCAAATAATAACGAAAGATACTTGGGAAGAAAGTTTACAACACATACATCAATGTTCATTAAATGCCAGACATTCTTTAATACAATTTAAAGTAATACATAGGTTACATTATTCAAAAACAAAATTACATAAAATCTTTCACCTATATGTGATAAATGTCAACATTTAGAAGCTACCTTATCTCATATGTTTGCAAACTGTATAAAAATTAAAAAATTCTGGGTAAATATTTTTAGTATAATATCTAAAGTGACCAGCACACAATTGGACCCGGATCCAAAATTAATAATACTCGGAACATTAGAATTAAATCAAACATTTACAACAACACAAAGAAACTTTATTGATTATAGTATAATAACAGGAAAAAAATTAATTCTAAAATTTTGGAAAGGCCGTACGTCCCCCACAATCAAAATGTGGATTATAGAAATGACGGAGACCTTAAACGTGGAAAGAATCAGATTTTCCCTGTTGGACAAACAGGAATTATTCGTTGGAACATGGTCTCCCTTTATTGATTATTTAAAGGGTCAGAATGGTTCAGCACAGGAACCTGACTAATACTCGGGCTAAAGAATGGATGAAATGCTATACTCTGAAATGTACGAATATATCTCGAATGAAGTTTTTTATTTTAATAAATTTTTCCATTCTTCTTTAACCATCTTTCTCTTTTGTTTTTGTTTTTTTTGTTTTTTGTTTTTTTTGTTTCTTTGTTTTTTTTTCTCTCTTTTTCTTCTCTCTCTTTTCTTTCTTTACTTCATCTATCTTTTTAGTTCTATCTAGTTAAAAAAAAAAAGGCAAAAGGTATTGGAGACAATGTAATAATAATTGATCATATTAGCAATTTAAAAATGTAAGACTGTAATGATGTTAATAGGTTGTGTACTTTTCTCCAATAAAAAATATTTTCAAAAAAAAAAAAAAAACCTGCTTGCAAATCTCCCAGAGATAAAATTCTTTGCATGTATTCCCTTAGTCTATATATTAAATTCTATGCATTTATCCCTTTAGATTCTATATGTACTGTATGGTAGACATAAAGCTCTTAACATTTTAGCTGAAAGGATTACATTCTCTACACAGAGATGGTTCTTGAATAAGTACTGTGTTTGTTATTCATTAAAATGTACAATGCATTGTGTGCAAGTTAATTTTTTTTTAATGAAACCAGTTTATCATTTGTGTACTTTATCCTTGTGAGAAGGATGCACTGGCAAACTGCTGAATAAATGCTAATCAAATTTAGGTTTTAAATATTTTTGTTTGATTCATACTTATTGCAAAGAAAAGGATGTCATGGTGATATTTACTCCAGAAAATACAAGGCTCCAAAAGCAAATATATTCAAGTGAAATATACACAACCCATGAAACGGTGAAAATCAACTGCTGTCATTGTCGCTAAAACATGGTTCTGTGAATGGATTGTACATTAAATATTATGGACGATTCTAGAGACGTTGAAAAATTTGATTCAGAAATTGAAGTTTTTATTTCAATAAGTATTGTCTAGTTCAACCGTATATGCAGAGTAGTGATCAACCTTCCAATGTTTTCTAACACCTATTAAGTATTTACTTCAACAGCAGCAACGCACTTGTTATTTTTAATTAAACAGAAGTAATTCATAGAAACAAAGTTCATCATTTTCTTCACAAAAGTCCAGACCGCTTGCTCCTCATACAATTTTAGATGACAGCCATCAATGATGCTGAACCATATTTGTTGAGGGATAGACACAAAGTGCTGGGGTAACTCAGTGGGTTAGGCAGCATCTCTGGAGGAAAGGGATAGCAGATATTTGGGGTTGGAACCCTTCTTCTGACTGAATGTGTGAAGAAGGGTCCCAACCCAAAACGTCACCTATGCTTTTCTCCAGAGATGCTGCCTGACCTGCAAAGATACTCCAGCACTTTGTGTCTATCTTTGGTATGAACCAGCAACTGCAGTTCTGTTTCTACATATTTGTTGAGGGGTTGGAATTAGGGAAAGGATTTTGCTAGAGCAAATTGAAGCATCCTGGTATCACCAGTGGTGCCCCATGGGGAGTATATAGCACAATGCATCTAGAGTAACCTCATTGTCTGTTTATTGCCGTTATGATATTTATTATGCATTTGCCATGTAATCACATTAATGGACCAATAATTCAGAGGCCTAGAACAATGACCTGAACACAAAGTCCAAATCCCAACATAGTCAAATGTTGCAATTTTCTTTGCAATTTTGTAAAGGCCTGAATAATAAGTACGTATTAGAAATGTGGAAGTACCAGTTCATTTCATAAACCTACCTGCTTCACTGGTGAATTTTAGGGAAGGAAATCTGCCATCTGCACCGGCTCTAGCTTGTGTGCCTCTACAGATTACCAACATGTTAAACGCTTATTTCATATATAAATAGTTTAGCAAACTTCTCAGTGGTTGCAACATGCTATATCCAAAGACAAATACAGCAGAGAAACCACTTCACAAGTTATAGGAATAGAATGAAGCCATTTGGCCCATTGAGTCTACGCCATTCAATCATGGCTGATCTCTGCCTCCTAATCCCATTTTCCTGCCTTCTCCCCATAACCCTTGACATTCAATTTGTCTAGCTCCGCCTTAAAAATATACACTGACTTGGCCTCCACAGCCCTTTGAGGCAATGACTTCCACAGATTAACTACCCTCTGGCTAAAGTTCCTCCTTACCTCCTTTCTAAAAGAGCATCCTATAATTCTGACGCTATGCCCTCTGGTCCTAAACTCGCCCACCGGTAGAAACATCCTTTCCCCATCCACTCTATCTAGGCCTTTCATTATTCTGTAAGTTTCAATGAGGTTCCCCCTCAACCATTAAACTCCAGTGGGTAGAGGCTGTCATATGCTAACACACTCATTCCTGGAATCATTCTTGTAAACCTCCTCTGGACCCTCTCAAGTCAGCACAGCCTTCCTCAGATATGTGGCCCAAATTTGCTCACAGTACTCCAAATGAGGCCTGACAAGCACCTTATAGCGCCTCAGCATTCCATCTCTGTTTTTCTATTCCAGTCCTCTTGATATAAATGCTAGCATTGAATTTGCCTTCCATACTACTGATTCGACTTGTAAAATAATTATTTGGGAGTCCTGCACCAGCACTCCCGTGTCCTTTTGCACCTCTGATTTCTGGATTCCCACTCCATTTAGAAAATAATCTACACCTTTATTCTTATTACAAAAATTCATGACTCTGCACTTTGCTGCACTGAATTTCATATGCTATTTCACTGCCCACTCTCCTAACCTGTCCAAGTCCTTATGTAGAGTCCTGGCTTCCTCTACACTGTCTGCCCCTCCACCTATCTTTGTATAATCTGCAAACTTGCCCACATAGCCTTCAATCTTAACCAAATCAGTAATATACGTGACGAGAAGCAGCCACAGCACCGATCCTTGCGGAACTCCACTAGTCACTGGCAGCCAACCTGAAAAAGCGTCTTTTATTGCACCTCTTTGCCTTCTGCCATCCAGCCAACCCACCTCCCATTAGTGCCATGGGCTCTCATTTTCCTTAGCAGCCTGATGTGCACCTTATCGAAGGCCTGCTGACAATCTAGGTAAATAACATCTACAGCCTCCCCTCTGTATATCCTGCTATTAACTTCCCCAAAGAACACCAGCAGATTTGTCAGGCAAGATCTTCCCTTCACAAAACCACGCTGACTCTGGCCTATTTTATCATGAACTTCTAAATACTGCTTAAGCTCATCCTTTATAATCTATATTACTAAAAGTCTGATCTTGACCACTTCCTGTTGTTCTGTATATTGATTTTAGAAAAAACACTGCCACTTACGGCTGTGATTGTTGGCCATCTTAGTCAGAGTCCCCCTCCGCTGCGCAGGACAAGAGGATTTTTCCCATCGATGAAAAATAAAAGAGTTATTAGTGTTTTAAAATTGTTGAGATTCTCTCTCCTGAAGGCCACGCCCCTTCCGGAGGGACTATAAAACCCGGAAGTGTTGAGTTCCTCAGTCAGTCTCTGCAAGATGGGTGGTGCGAGAAGGTCACGTCTCTCAGTCTGAGCTGTGAATAACACTGAACACATGTCTACTAAACTGTGAGTGGTTTTACTGACCTGTCAGTGCCCTTAATGTGGTTTGAAAATATACTTTGCAAATGCTAAAGCTGTGTTGCCTTTGGTTTGGAAATGCTAAAGCTGTGTTGCCTTTGGTTTGGAAATGCTAAAGCTGTGTTGCCTTTGGTTTGGAAATGTTAAAGCTGTGTTGCCTTTGGTTTGGAAATGCTAATGTAGAGTCCTGGTTGCATTTGGTTTGGAAATACTAAAGCTGTGTTACCTTTGGTTTGGAAATGCTAAAGCTGTGTTGCCCAATTAAAGTTGCCTTGCCTAATTAAAGTTGCCTTGCCTAATTAAAGTTGCCTTGCCTTCTATATAATTAAAAATCTAATCTTGACCACTTCCTGTTTGCAATTTATATTGATTTTAGAAAAACCGCTACCATGTATGGCTGTGATTTTTGGCCATCTTACTCAGAATTCCCCTCTGCTCATCAGGTGCCGAGGATTTTTCCCATCGATGAAAAATAAAAGAGTTATTAGTGTTTAAAAAATGTTGAGATTCTCTCTCCTGTCAATCATGCCATGAAGGCCATGCCCCTTCTGGTGGGAGGGGGGGGGACTATAAAACCCAGAAGTGTGGGCGTGGCTCAGTCTCTACAAGATGGAGGAGGGATAGGTCACGACTCGCTGTCTTCAGTGGCCTTGCACCCTGCTTGAAATGGTATGAAACTGCAGTTGAATTTGGTGGCCTTGCACCCTGCTTGAAATGGAATTTCAAGTAATGGCCGTGAGTCAACTGCCAGTCCACCAGCCATGAGTGAGTGGGCTGCCAGCGCAACAGGCTTGAGTGACTGAGCTGCCAGCCCAAGAATCCATTCGGCCCACAATGTCCATACTAGCCCTCTGGAAACCAGTCCATTCAGCCCACAACATCCATACTAACACTCCAGAAATCCCCCCCCTCCCCCCCCTCCGCTGGCCACCAATATTGGAATTGGTGGAGAGGTGAAATATTGCGTTGGGGGACCAGCCCTCCCGTGTAATGCTGGGACCCAATGGGTCCCACTTAGTCTAGATGACTCTAAAATCTTACCAACCACCAGTCAGGCTTATCAGCCTATAGTTTCTGCTCTTTTGCTTTGCTCCATTATTATACAGCGGGGTGATATTCGCAATTTTCCAATCACTTGCCACTGACTTTGGCATCGGATGCAACAAAGACAAATTCAGCCCAAATACTCCAACTAAATCCTCCCAACTAATACTTGCAGATGTACTAAAGTTAAGACAGCTGACCCATGTGGTAAATAAATCCTCACATGGTTATAACATCCATTCAATTGCCCAGAAGCTTTCAGGACCAATGCTGTAAAACCTGCTTGTCATCTTTTGCAAAAGCTGCAAAGACCATGAGGATCATGGCACCAGAGTGTCTGTAGCCTGGGACGAGGTTGAATGGAGGTTGATGTCCAGATGGCCTTTAATTGTTAACTAAACTAAGTGGGACCCATTGGGTCCCAGTCACACAGGAGGCCTGGTCCCTCAACGCAACCCATTCCCCAACGCAATATTACACCACTCACCCATAGCCTCTAATTGCGCAGGCGCGGCTCATTTCCCCCCATCCCCAGTGCTCCCTCCCCCTCTGCTTCATGTGTGGAGGGGAGGAGGTTAGGGAAGGGGAGTGTGGGGTGGGAGGGGAGGAGGGGAGTGGGGGTATGTGTGGGCAGCGGGGTGTAGGAGGGGGGAGAGCATGTGTGGGGATGAGGAAATATATAATAGAATTGCTCAGATAATAACTTTCGTGTGGGGAACCTATGTTAAGTTGCAAGAGAAGGGCTTGGAGTTGGCGTTTTCAGAAATACATGTCCCCACAAAGAAATAACGTACAAAGTACACACACACAGGAGAACAGATGGCTTATCATAACATGGAAATGTTGATCTGAATAGGCATAGCTTTGTTTGCTTTGAAGCAACTATAACGCTGTCAGAAGTTGTATTTGGTTTAGTTTGGTATTTAGAGTATAGGTTGTTAATGGGGTCTCTTCCCAGGACATAGGAACCATTTGTTCTTTCTTTGTGACACATCTCTGAGCTCTAGTGTGTCACAAAGAGGGTTTATGGTTGTTTATGTTGGGTCTTAGACAGCAAGGCCAGATAATAGTCTGTGATTTGGTTTGTGCTGTTTAAATGTACTTATGTTGAGATAAGAGATAAGGCATAGGTGATGGTTATGTGACCTTTGTATAAAGATGATTTCTTATGTTTATAGAAAACTGAGAAAGTAGCTAAGCCAAATGATTGGGGTCTGCATATAGTAATCTTCCATTTGCTGTGTGGAATGCTATTAGTGAGAAGTCATAAAAGAAGCCTTACATTCCTTTCCTCCAGAGATAGTAGGGGGAGGGTGTAATTCAGAATGAAACTAGACCCGAGCTTGGTAAGAAGCAATTATAATTTATCAAGTGTGACAAGTATATGGCCTTTGTGTGCTTGGAGTTGGGAATTGTGTGATTAGAAACTACTTGTCTTTACCACTTTGTAAGAATGGGGCAAAACTCATATTTAATCTTCGTAATCCATAAGTAACTGTATTTTAACTATGTAGTTGTAGGGAAATTATTTGTGAAGTGTATTGTGTTTTAATTAGGATTGTAAGTATTAGACTTTGTTTAAATCTGAACTTTTAGAATTTTTTTTTTTTTTTTTTAGATAGATAGATAGATAGAATCTTTATTTGCCACACGACCAGGGTTGGTGGTATTTGGGTTCGGTAAATGATGATACACTGCTTTAGTCACATTAACACTAATAACAACACAAATCATAATAATAAAGTGCATCCATACCACATCACAAATCACAAATCTCACCAACAATACATAGTGCAAAAGAACAGACAAAAACCATAGACAAGACACTGTATACATCAAAGTCAAAAAGTTATTGGAGGGAATTAAGTGTTCTTATTGCTGAGGGGAAGAAACTGTTTTTAAAACGGGTGGATTTTGTAGCAAGTGACCTAAGGCGCCTCCCTGAAGGGAGAGACTGGAAAAGGTGGTTTGCTGGATGGGAGGGGTCCGAGATGATCTTTGTTGCCCGTTTTGAGGTACGTTGGAGGTAAATGGAATGGATTGAGGGGAGGGGAAAATTGATAATCCTAGAGGCCTTGGAGACAATGCGCTGTATTCTATGTAGTGAATGACTGTCAGTGTTTCCGTACCAGACTGTGATTGAGGAAGTGATGATGCTTTCAATGATGGATTGATAGCAGCGGACCAGGAGGTGTTTGTGGACTCTGAACTTTTTGAGCTGTCTAAGGAAGTATAGGCGTTGTTGTCCTTTCTTGATGATGTGGTCTGCATTGATGTGCCATTTTAGATTATTGCAGATATAGGTGCCCAGAAACTTAAATAAGTTCGTGGAGGTTATGGGATGGGAGTTGACATGGACCGGGGGTTTGAGGTTTTGTTTGCGTCTGAAATCTATGATGAAAATATGTGAAAATATGTGGTTTGTGTGTATGTATTGTGTGATTGCTGTATGATGTGCTGTATGATGTGTCTTTTTATATTCTGAGAGGTGGTTTCTGAGAATTGATTTTATTTTTCTGTGGTTTTACTTCATTGAAATAAAATGATTTGAACAAAGAGGGTAAAGAAAACCACAATGCAAACAAGGGTTGTAAAGAGGCCAGAAAAGGGAAAATCATGTGACCATACGTGTTGTCAATCACTGGAAAGGACTTAGTTGAATGGTTAATGCAAATAAGCTAATGTATGGTAAACCATAATGATTTGTTAATAGTTTGCCACACCTTCTGTACCATAATTGTCTAATACCTATATAATGCGTTAAGTTGGTACCAAAGTCACTAATTCTTTGGACCTGCCCTGGAGCTTTCAGATCTGTCTTGGAAGGTTCAGAGATTAGTCTCGGCGCTGAATAAAGAATCGATTTCAACAGCAGCAATGGTTTGAATCAAGTTTTCTTGAATTAGACTGACAAAAGAACTCAGTTTAACAGGGAGAGGGGGGATGTGGGGGAGGGGGTTTGTGGCAGGGGGTGTGGGGTGGGAAGGGGGGGTGAGGCGGGGGGGTGTGGAGTGGGAGGAGAGGTGTGTATGTGTTGCGTCTCGTGGCCTACCGCTGCCCTCCGCTGCCGTGGCCTACCGCTGCCACTGCCGTGGCCTATCGCTGTCGTGACCTGCCGCTGCCGTGGCCTGCTGCTGACACTGCCTACCCCTGCCGCTGCCGTGGCCAATCGCTGTTGTGGCCTACCACTGCTGCTGCCTACCGCAGCCGCTGTCATGGCCTACAGCTGCTGTGGCCTATCGTTGCCATGGCCTGTCGCTGTTGTGGCCTACCACTGCTGCTGCCTACCGCAGCCGCTGTCATGGCCTACAGCTGCTGTGGCCTATCGTTGCCACTGCCGTGGCCAATCGCTGTTGTGGCCTACCACTGCTGCTGCCTACCGCAGCCGCTGTCATGGCCTACAGCTGCTGTGGCCTATCGTTGCCACTGCCGTGGCCAATCGCTGTTGTGGCCTACCACTGCTGCTGCCTACTGCAGCCGCTGTCATGGCCTACAGCTGCTGTGGCCTATCGTTGACATGGCCTGTCGCTGCCGCTTCTCACATGACAATTTTTATTTTTATTTTCAGATTCTAATCTGAGCATGAGTAAAAGTTTTGAAAGTGGTGCTAGCAAGCGCAAGAGAAAGAGACTTGAAAATGATACGGTAAAGAACTTAAGACCAATCACTGCTTTCTTGGGTCAGCCACTGACAGAGGCAACAAGTGGAAGCGGTGAAGCAGATACATTGCTACTAACACAAGGAAATCAGTCTGGTGGAGCTATCCAGCCATCTACTAGCATTCAACCAGAAGAAAACCTCCCTGAAACAGAAACAGCGAAGCAGGACGTGGAACAGCAAGCTGAATATGAGGAAGCAGCCATGATGCCGGCTCAAAATGAAAATATAGAACTGATTGGTGATGCCAAATATAGATGTACTGCAACAGACGTTGGTTTGTGGACAGAATTATCACACGAGGACGTATCCTATTGGGTAGAAAGCGGCCCCTCTCAAGTTCAGCATCGTTGTGGACCATTTTCAAATTCCAAGCGAGTGTATAAAAATCAGTCTAGGTTTTTCACCAAGGCTCTTTTTTATTCAACAAAAGTCAATGGAGTACTGGCGGCATGTCATGGAGAGAATTGTCGTCGTAATATGCACTCTTGCAGAATGAGGCTTACCATTCGAGGAGACAATGAACAATTTGGATCTAAAATAACGGCAATAACATCTTGGTCTTTTAGAGCTAGTTGCAAAATTTGATCCATTTTTACTGGCTCATATCAATCGGTATGGAAATTCCGGATCAGGAAATTCCTCATTTGTTAAAAACTGTATGTGAAGAAATAATTCAACTCATGGCAAAAAAAGTTGATACAATTCTGGCTGACTTGAAAAAGGCTGGATATTTCAGCTTGTCAGTGGATTCCACCCCTGACATTTCACACACTGATCAGTTGACTTTAATTATCAGATATGTATCACCTGAAGACGGTTTATCAAGTGAGAGATTTTTAAATTTCCTTGAGCTAAAAGACCACTCAGGGAAAGCATGGCTGATTTTGTGTTTAACTATCTCACTACTGAGCTTGAAATTGACTTTAGAAAATGCCGAGAGCAGTCATATGACAATGCTGCCAACATGGCTGGCAGGTACAAGGGTATGCAGCAAAAAATCCTTGAAAAATCCTCGATAAAGATGTATTCCATGCGCTGCTCACTCATTAAATTTGGTGGGCCGTTCGGCTGTTGATTGCTGCCTTGATGCAGTGAAATTATCAATGAAATTTATACCTTCTTTTCATCCTCCACAAAGAGATGGGCAGTTCTAAAATCATTTTTGCAACCTCAGTCAAAGGTGCCTAAATATTTGTCAGACACTAGGTGGGAGGCACATGCAAAAGCCACAGAAGCTAATTTGGAAAGTTACAGCGCTATCTCTGATGCCCTCAGTCATTTGTACTCTGATGTTAATGTGAAGGGTGATACCAGGCTTCAAGCTAACAATATTTTGCAGAAAATGGAAGAACTGGAATTTGTGTTTATGCTGCATTTTTGGACCCGTCTGCTAGATCATTTCCACAAGGACAACAAAGCCATTCAGAAATCCAAACGGTTATTGAGTACTTGTGCAGGTTTGTACAGATCACTTCAGGATTTTGTAAGCAAAATTAGAGAAGATTTTGATGAGCTTGAGCAACAAGCAAAGGCCACCTTGCCAGATGTTAACTACAGAACTGTCACAGGGAGTAAGGAAACTGCAAGGAAATGATGGAAGTGCACCTGGTCCTGGTGCTTTAGATAAACTCTCTTCAAGAGATAAGTTTAGGATAAAATCCTTTATTCCTATACTAGATGCACTTGAAACCAATTTAAAAAGAAGAGATACTGTGTACAGTGATGTTGCACAAATGTTTTCCTTTCTTGCTAATCTGACCGCATCAAAGCAAGAAATTCAGCAAGGTGTTGAACTGTTGACGGAAGCATACCCAGAAGATGTTGACCTGAAACTTACTGATGAACTTTTGCACTTTCACTCGTACGTGAGACAAAGCCATAGGCCTACAGAAGAGCACTCTCTGTTTCATACAGACCTTTATCAAATTATATACAAGGAAACAATTCAGATGGCCTTCCCTAATGTGGAAGTAATCTTGCGGCTGTTTCTTAGCTTAATGGTCACCAACTGCTCGGGAGAGAGGTCTTTTTCAAGACTCAAAAGAATTAAAAATGAATGAAGGTCCACAATGTCTCAAGAGAGCTTGTCTGCACTGAGCATTCTGTACATTGAGAGCGACAAACTTAGACAAACAGATCTTGGTGAACTTCTGGATGATTTTGCTATGAAGAAGGCGAGAAAAAAACATTTTTACTCTTAGTGTATTTGTAGTTTCTTTATTTATTAATATTCCACATTCAATTCAAGAGACACTTATTGTCACATGCACCAATTGGTACAGTGAAATTTGGGGTCACCATCCGACGTCGGAACAGGAGAACATTCTCAGCGGCTTGGACTTCCGAATCGGCCACTTCCTACTGGAGACCGCGGCTCCCGAAGCCAACAGGCTGAGCTGGGCGGAGATTCATGCTGGCGGCCCTCGGCAAAGGGATCTCAGGGCTCCACGATGTTGAAATCAGCGCGGCCCGAGGCTGGGAGCTCCGCAAACCACAGCTCAATGATGTTGAAGCAGCAGGCCCAACACTCCGGAGCTTCAAACGGCGATCCAGGTAAAGCATCGCCCGCTCCGCAGTGAATCCAATATGTATTTTAAAACCAACTGTTTAATGACAGCATACAGTAGGATCTAAAAGTATCACACTGTCACTGTCGGGTAGCCATGGTCCTCTAGTCGTGGGGGTGGGGGATTGGGAGGGGGGGGGCTCACAAGTGAAATAGCCTAGGGCCTCTCTTCATCTAAATCCGGCCCTGATTGGAGCCAGCCTCTCGAGTGTGGATTACAGGCAGTCCGGAGCGAGGGGAGCTCTGAACACGACTTCACCACACGTGATTTCCCTCTCCCACCAACCCGCCCTCCCCTCCCCAACCCGCTCCTGATTTCAATTATATTCAAGCATGCCAGCCCGGTAATTAAATTAATTTAGCAACCTGGGAAAACACGCAGACAAAAGGCAGACACTCCAGGACACAACCAGAACTGAGGCTAACCTGCTTAGAAGAACAAATTAATGGCATCAAATTGTAGGCTGCGGGGACCACAAGGCTCCAGAGAGTAATGTAAGATCTCCGATGACTTTGGGAAAAAATATAACTGCTGTAGCAACCTCCCACACATTCAACTCCCCACTGCCAGGGCTCAGGATCACAGATGGATGGTCTGAGCATTTAATCTAAGAGATTCCCGAGCAGTGATCTCAGAACCACAGGGTCCCCAAGGAGGGGTGCGGAGTGAGGGCTTGGGGGGAAGACCATCGCAGTGAGGCATTGTTCAGAGGAGCCCTCTGACCAGCCCCATCAGTTATATGGACTGAGCCAGGTCGGCCACTACGAAAGTTCTATGCATGTGCCTCATGGACCCTTCTCAGTGTTAACAAAACGGAAAGTGCTTGAAACACTCGTGTGTTGGAAGGAACTGCAGATAGACGCAAAATACTGGAGTAACTCAGCGGGACGGGTGGGAAGAAATGGGTGATGTTTCAGGTCGAGACCCTTCTTGTGAAGAAGGGTATCGACCCGAAATGTCACCCATTCCTTCTATCCCGAGATGCTGCCAGTCCCGCTGAGTCCAGCGTTTTGTGTCTATCTTGAATGTAAACCAGCATCTGCAGTTCCTTCCGACAGATAGATATAAAAATGCTGGAGTAACTCAGCGGGACAGGCAGCGTATCAAGAGCGAAGGACTCCCAGTCTAAAGAAGGGTCTCGACCCGAAGCGCCACCCATTCCTTCTCTCCAGAGATGCTGCCTGACCCAGTGAGTTACTCCAGCATTTTGTGTCTATCTATGGTGCTGGAAACACCGGCAGGTCTGGCAGAGTCAATGTTTCAGGTCTGAGACGCTTGGGCAGTACCCCAACTTATTGACCATTCTGGAAGAGACCCACACCTAAAACATTAACTGCTTCTCTTTCCACAAGAGCTGCCTGACCAGCTGAGTTCTTCCAGCATTTTCTGTTTTGATACCAAGGAGAAATTCATGGGACACATATAGGTTGCCTTTATTTTCCAGTGTTGAGACATTTTTTTATTTAATTCTCTGCATGTTTAAACATTTTTGATACAATTGCGTTGGCCCACACATTTTCAGCTGCATCATCAGTTATTTCCCATGCATCAGCATGATCACATAACGTTCACCTTAGTTCAAGTTTAGTTTAGTTCAGAGATACAGTGTGGAAACAGGCCCTTTGGCCCACCAATTCCGTGCCAAACACAATCATCCGCACACTGGTTCTATTCTATACACTAGGGACAATTAACCTACAAACCTGCATCTCTTTGGAATGTGGGTCACCTGAAGAAAACCCACATGGTCACAGGGAGAACGTATACAAACTCCACACAGACAGCACCCGTAGTCAGGATCAAACCCGGTCTCCAGCACTGTAAGGCAGCAACTCTACTGCTGCACCACTGTGCCGCCCCTATTCACAACTCCTCAGAAAATGCTATGAGATAAACATTGCTTAAAAGTTGTCCTTATTTCAGTCTTAAATGGCCTACACCTCATTCTGAGACAGTCACCCCTATTTCTAAACTTCTCAGCCAGGAAAATCATTTCCCCATATTCATCCTAATAACCTTAAAAAATGTTGTATGTTTCAATGAGGTCACCTCTCCTTCTAAATACTGAAGATTAGAAGTTTAGCTCACTCCATCTGCCCTCTGATGATAAACCCGCCATGCCAGGATCCACTCTGGTGAATCTTCCTTGCACTTTCCCAATAACAAGTCCATTATTTTTCTAGATGAAAAGATTAACATTTAGATTTGTGTTTATTGTTATTATTGTTATTATCATTGAGTGTACCGAGGAACAGCATTAAACTTTTGTTTGTGTGCTGTCCAATCAAATCAGATAATACTATACATGAATACAATCAAGCCAAACAGTAGTACAAAAGGTTGAATGACAAGAAAGAAAGTGCAGAATATAGTTTCTCAGCATTGGAGCCTTAATAGTTCTATGGAAAAAGTCGAATGTCTTTTGATGAACTGGATTGAAAATTTTGGACTGAACCCTACCTTATGCTAGGACCATTGGGAAGTCTGATAACAAAGGGGAAGAAGCTGTTTCTGAGTCTGGTGGTACAAGCCTTCAAGTTTCTGTATCTTCTGCCCTTTGGGAATGGGGTGAAGAAGAAATAACTAGGGTGGGATCTCACCACAGCCTTAGATAGTTGGAGTAAAATAACTTTACTCTTATAATACAACTCTCGCAATAAAGGCCAACATTTAACTAGACTTCCTAGCTGCCTGCCTCACCTGCATGTTAGTTTTCAGTGAGCAGTCACCTAGGTCAGCCAAGTCATTGATAGAGCAGACTCAATGGCCCGAATGGCCTAATTCTGCTCCTCTGTCTTATGATCCCTTTGAATACCAGTGTCTGTTTCCTTTAAACAATACACAGCACTTCTATTTTTTTTCCTACTGATGTTTTTGTTTCACACAACAGCTCATCTGCTATGCTACTACCCACTCACTCAACTTGTCTGTATCCTTTTGAAGCCTCTGTACCTCCTCTTCCACTTAGTTTCATGTTGTCAGCACACTTGGATACATTACTTTTGGACTGTCAGCAACACCATTGATGGAGATTGTGAACAGTCAGGTCCTTGTGGTATTCCATTAGTCACAGCCTACCAACCCAATAATTTATTCCAACTCTTTGTTTTGTAGCTGCTAATTAATTCTTAACCACACTAGTATATTACCTCCAACTCCATGTGTTCCAACCCTATGCATGACCTTGCTGTGTGGGACCTTATCGACAGCCTCTGTACTTCCAAATACAGGTTATCATATTATCAGCTAGAACATGATAGTTGCATTCCTAACAAACGTCATGTTATATAGAAGTTGCGATGAAGTGATCGCACTTCAGTAGAAGTTGCGATCACTGTCATACATAGTATTGTGAGGAATGCCTGTCGGAAACCAGCACCACTGTGTCGCTAATGTTTTCAATGATTTAATAATAATAACAATTAATATATAGATTGTATTATGCAGACAACTGTGTCAATGGATGGGGAAAGGGGGCTAGGGGCCAGAGTTTCAGTCTCACAATAACAAAGATATTTTTCCCACAAGATTTTCAAAAATAGTCTAGAGTGTTTAATATTAATATGAAGAGGCAACAGAGCAATTAAATTCTTGCTTGCTACAGCATTACCGGCCCAAGTAAGCATTTCGAAAAATAAATAAAAGTATTTTCAATGGCAATAAGTTTATTTTTGCTACTGCAAGCTAAAACTAATAAAGGCTTATATATATATATTATTTAATAGAGTAGGATTGTGCAAGTGTCAATGGAAGTGATTGCTGTAGGAAGGAACTGCAGATGCTGGTTTAAACCGAAGATAGACCCAAAATGCGGGAGTAACTCAGAGGAACAGGCAGCATCCCAGGAGAGAAGGAATGGGTGACTTTTCAGATCGAGACCCTTCTTCTGACTAATTGCTTATCAATTTCAGTGATCACCCATGGTTAAAATGGCAGCTGTGTTCTTCGAGACAATAATGTCCAATTACTGCATGGAAACAGGATATTTGGTGCCTATGCTGCTTATATTTGGTGCCTATGCTGCTTATATTTGGTGCCTATGCTGCTTATATTTGGTGCCTATGCTGCTTATATTTGGTGCCTATGCTGCTTATATTTGGTGCCTATGCTGCTTATATTTGGTGCCTATGCTGCTTATATTTGGTGCCTATGCTGCTTATATTTGGTGCCTATGCTGCTTATATTTGGTGCCTATGCTGCTTATATTTGGTGCCTATGCTGCTTATATTTGGTGCCTATGCTGCTTATATTTGGTGCCTATGCTGCTTATATTTGGTGCCTATGCTGCTTATATTTGGTGCCTATGCTGCTTATATTTGGTGCCTATGCTGCTTATATTTGGTGCCTATGCTGCTTATATTTGGTGCCTATGCTGCTTATATTTGGTGCCTATGCTGCTTATATTTGGTGCCTATGCTGCTTATATTTGGTGCCTATGCTGCTTATATTTGGTGCCTATGCTGCTTATATTTGGTGCCTATGCTGCTTATATTTGGTGCCTATGCTGCTTATATTTGGTGCCTATGCTGCTTATATTTGGTGCCTATGCTGCTTATATTTGGTGCCTATGCTGCTTATATTTGGTGCCTATGCTGCTTATATTTGGTGCCTATGCTGCTTATATTTGGTGCCTATGCTGCTTATATTTGGTGCCTATGCTGCTTATATTTGGTGCCTATGCTGCTTATATTTGGTGCCTATGCTGCTTATATTTGGTGCCTATGCTGCTTATATTCAAGTCTTGTCAATTCTAAAATAACTTTTAACTGGTTCTCTCCTCAAAAGAAAATCAAGATATAACTAATTATTTTACATAATGTAAATAATGTTCCTTAATTTGATATGTGTCAACTGTGATGCTAAATTAAACTAGTCCCATCTGCCTGCATGTGTTATATATTCCTCCATTCCCTGTCTGTTCATATGCCTGCCTAAATGCCTCTTATTATTAGTGTATACATTTCCCAGCTATGAATACAAGGTTTTAAAAATCTATTTTCCTTCTTAATTAGTGTCATAGAGTGATACAGTGTGGAAGCAGGCCCCACAGCCCAGCTTGCCCATGCTGGCCAACATGCCCCAGCTACACTAGCCCCACCTGCCCCGTTTGGTCCATATCCCTCCAAACCTGTCCTATCCATGTACCTGTCTAACTGTTTCTTAAATGATATAATAGTCCCTGCCTCAACTACCTCCTCTGGCAGCTTGTTCCATACACCCACTACCCTTTGTGTGACCCTTTGTCTCCACCCTTAGTGGAGTCACATTTGTCAGATTTACCTGAAGGACATTGGTAAACCTGATGGGTTTTTAACAGCAATCCAGTAATGTCACGATCACCATTGTTGAGTCTGGCTTTGATTACATGAATTTAAATTTCCTGCTGCCATGACTCTGGATCAACGGTGCTGAACACTGCTGATGGTCCAATAATTTAACCCATGTTATTATATACTTTGAAATCGTTTGTGTGCCTACTTATTTACTCAAAATGGATATAACGTAAATTACAATTACAGCACAAAGTACATGTGGATAAGTACATGTACACCAGGATAAGCACTCAACCAAGAAAACCCAAGCTACAGCCAAAGTACTATCTATTATACCAACTTATGCTAAAGACTGTAACTAACTCCGTATACAATAAACAGCAACCTACAAGTTAACATGCACATTAAAAAAACCTGATGGTGTAGATGACATCAAGTTGTTCACATTAGTAATGAATGGACTTACGTGTCTAAGTTCCTTTAATTGAATACTCCAGTGACTTAAATTTTGCAGGGATAAACCTTCCTGCTTTTCTGATAGAAGTGGATCACCACTTATCGTCCCCATCATACACCACTCTCCTAACACAAAACACAAAGTATTTAATACTGTAACACTGAAAAGCACAAGCTGCGTGATTTCACCGGTGGGTTGAAAATGAATTGTCACTCACTTTCACCTTGCATGTCTGCAGTCTTTTATTCTGCAGTTCCTTTTTCTTTTTGACCACTAGAATTTCAAGAGTTGACTCTTCAAATCTTTTACACGTCATATTTCTTAAAACATCCTTAAACATCCAAATTCTAATGAAATAATTAAATTGCAGTAATCATCACAAACTGGAAATGCTGCAATTTCACATCCCTCACATGCCCTTGTGAACTCAGCAGCACCCTCTGCAGTTAGCTTGCAGTACTGTTGCTGCTGTGTTACTAATTTCTGCATCTCGATACGAGTTCATGTGATAGGAGCAGAATTAGGCTATTCGGCCCATCAAGTCTACTCCGCCATTCAATCATGGCTGATCTATCTTTCCCCCTTAACCCCATTCTCCTGCCTTCTCCCCATACCTCCTAACACATATACATGGATTTAATAAGTACACCATCATGAACATAGAAAAGGGGCTTTTAATTCTGTTTCACCCTATCAGAAGTGTTAAATTCCTCTGCATCTCCGTTTGTTCGGAAACACCTACCTTGTGCACAGAAAGCTCACAGCAATATGATAATAGCTATCAGATTTGGTGGTATGGATTGAAAGATAAATATTGGCCCCAGTAATGGGGGATAATGTCTGCTGACATTCATGCCATGGGATCCGTTATGCCTACTCACAAGGTCAGACAGGACCTTGTGTTAATATCCAAACTCTCTGGCCCCTAACCCCCTTTCGCCCCATTGAAGCGGTTGTCCATATACCATAATTTTCTATAACATGTTTATTAAGAAACAGCTCCTCTGACAGTGTGGTACGACCTCAAGTCTCTGGAGTGGGATGTAAACCTGTTGTCTTTTAACAAGGGCACTCCCTGCTGAGTCACACCTGACAGACACAGCAACAAGTCACTAGTCCTTTTCACAACCTTCCTGCTTCAGAAAGTGGAGCGAGACAACTTACCTATTGGATCACCCATTTTGTCAGATAATATAAAAGTGCAATGTCTACCCCAATATGTGTACCACACACTAGTTCGTACTACCCGTACACTAGTTCTATCCTACACACTAGGGAAAGTTTACAGAAGCGAATTAACCTACAAATCTGCACGTGTTTGGGATGTGGGAGGAAACTGGAGCACCCGGAGAAAACTCATGTGATCACAGTGAGAACGTACAAACTCTGTACAGACAGCACCCTTAGTCTGGATCGAACCTGAGTTTCTGGCACTGGCGGCAACCCTGCCAATTGGGCCATTATGCCGTCCATTTATTTTAGACTTGTTTCCAGCTGTTTATTCATGGCTGTGTTCATCATAAACATTTGGAAACAGTGTAAAAGGCCATGGTGGGCTTAAGGTGTCATCGAGGGGTCTTGGTTTCCACCCCCTGTGGCATAACTAGTGCTCGAGTCAGGGTGTCAGGGTGTCAGGGGTTATGAGAAGAAGGCAGGAGAATGGGGTTAAATGGGAAAGATAGATCAGCCATAATTGAATGGCAGAGTAGACTTGGAACGGAATGGAACACTTTATTGTCACATGTGACAAGGCAGTGAAATTCTTTGCTTGAATACCCAATTTATACTAATAGCAGCCACCTATGACGCTGGCAAAGTTACAAAGTACGCCGGCTCCCCTTTTGTTCCTCCCCACCACAGCGATTCCCCTACACCGGGTCCCCATTGTTCTTTGTCCTCCCTCCCTCCCATTGTCCATTGTTCTTCTCCCCCCTCACGCCGGTCCCCCCACGCCGGGTCCTCCATTGTTCTTCCCTCCTCTCATGGCGGCCCTCCATGCTCTCATCGACCGACGAAGCATGATGGGCCGAATGGCCAAATTCTGCTCTTATCACTTATGAACACACCCCAGGGGAAGGGGCTGCAGCAGCAACAGTCAAACTTTAAGGAAGAAGTGGGACAAGTTAAATAACATGGCAGCTCTGAAGAAGGGTCTCGATCCAAAACGTCACCCATTCCTTCTCTCAAGATGCTGCCTGTCCGCTGAGTTACTCCAGCATTTTGTGTTTATCTTCTTTAAATAAGATGGCAGGCAGCACCTGCTGGAGACACCCTTCGAACAAGGGAAGCGAGCCACATGAGTGGCAAGGGTGCGTGGAATAAGGATAATTTGTGAACACTACCATAGAACACTAATAAATGTATAAACACTGAGAATATCAGAAGAGTTTTTGCACTGTTCTTGTTTTGTGTATATTTATTATTATTCTAAATAATGCTTATTTTGGGGAAAAGAATGATGGTAGACACTCCAAAAGCACAGTCTAGGATCATTTTCCACAGCTGAACATTGAGGGGCAGAGTCTAGTGGAAACCCCCCTCAAACAAGGGCAGGGATATCACCTCACGGAGGCCACAAGGCTATTTTGTTTAAAGATAGGTGTGAACACTACAAAGTATGAATGAAGGGAATCAAAGTACGGAATCAAGGGATATGGGGAGAAAGCAGCAATGGGGAACAGATTTAGGATGATCAGCCATGATCGTATTGAATGGTGGTGCTGACTCGAAGGGCCGAATGGCCTACTCCTGCACCTATTTTCTATGTTTCTATGACACCATCCAATGTATAGGCACTAATAATGAGTTTTTGCAGTCTTTGGTTTTGTATATATTTTTTATTCTGCATATAGTTTATTTTTGGGGGGGAAAATGTCAGGCGTTGGATGAAAGGTGAACCCAAGACATAGACATGGTCTTGCACAAAGTTTGAGAAGTTAAATGTTACTTCTGTTTATATTCTTATATTTAGACTTACCTCTCCTCCCACATCCATTCTCATTCCATTTACTCAATCAAGAAAATCAATACGATTATAATTGTGCTAACTGAACAAGGTGAAGTGTTTACATCAGAAATACCTATGAGTAGCCATGGAATCAGGGCTAATAGCACTATTGCATATACATCCTCTCCCATTAGAAGTAACTAATCCCTTGATCATAATACACAGGGTAGGATAGAAGCAGCGGGAACAATGGGGGCACTTTTCATAATCGGCAGCTTATCACCCAGGACTTCGGCACTGCAAGGCAACAACTCTACCACTGCGCCACCATGCCACCCCGTGGGAGGGGAAGGGGAAAGAGGTGGTTAAAAGGGAAATCAAGGACACATATAGAATCAAAGAAATGTAGCTGGAGAGAAAGAGGCCATTCGGCCTATTGGCAGAACAATTCCACGTCCTTTTCCCTAGATATTTCCTCTTAGGACTGCAAACTATTGGCAAGAAAAAGCCAAAAGGGAAAAAAAAGCCCCAAAAAAGCCAAAAGGGAAAAAAAGCCAAGAAAAAAGCCAGGGGGAAAAAGCCCCAAAAAGCCCAATAAAGCCAAAAGGGGAAAAAAGCCAAATAAAGCCAAAACAGGGGGGGGAAGCCAAAACAGGGGGAAAAAGCCCCCAAAAAAGGCAAAAGGGAAAAAAAGGGGGGGAGGCAAAAGGGGAAAAAATGGGGGGAGAAAGTGGGGGGAAAAGGCAAAATCTGGGAAAAGGGAGAAAAAAAAGGCAAAATGGGAAAGAAAGGCAAAACGGAAAAAAAGTGGGGAAAAGGGAGAAAAGGCAAAAGTGTGGGGGGGGGAAGGCAAAATGGGGAAAAAAGGCAAAAGGAAAAAAGGCAAAAGGAAAAAAAGGGGGGGGGAGAACCAAAAGGGAGAAAAAGCCAAAATGGAAAAAAAGCCCCCAAAAAAGCCAAAATGGAAAAAAAGCCCCCAAAAAAGCCAAATAAAGCCAAAAAAAATAAAAAGCAAAAAAGGGCAAAAAAGCAAAAAAAAGCCCCAAAATAAACCAAAAAGGAAAAAAAGCCCCAAAAAAAGCCAAAAGGGAAAAAAAAGTCAAAAAAGAGAGAGAAAAAAGCTAAAAGGGAAAAAAAGCCAAATAAAGCCAAAAGGGAACAAAAAGCCCCAAAGGGGGGAAAAAAGCCCCCCAAAAAAGCAAAAAAAGGGGGGGAAACCCAGGGGGGAAAAAAAGCCAAAAGGGAAAAAAAGCCAAAGGGGGGAAAAAGTCACAAAAAAAGCCAAAAAGGGCAGAAAATCCAAAAAATAAAGCCAAAGGGGAAAAAAGCTCCCAAAAAAGCCAAAAGAGAAAAAAAGCCAAACCAAAAAAGGGTAAAAAAGCCAAACCTTCACAGACACACAAATACATATTTTGATTTTTGATTAACTGATAGCAGGAAATAGTCTGAGGAAGGGTCTCGACCCGAAACCCCACCCCATCTCCCTAGAGATGCTGCCTGCCCCGCTGTGTTACTCCAGCATTATGTGTCTACCTTCAATTTAAACCAACATCTGCAGTTCTTTCCTACACAATAAAGTCTGTGCTCATTGCTCTAACTGATGGCTGTCTGAAGTAGGGTCTCGATCTGAAACGTTAGAAACATCAGAAATTCCTTTTCTCCAATGATGATGTCTGACCCGCTGAGTTACTCCAGCTTTTTGTGTCTATCTTCAGTTTAAACCGGCATCTGCAGTTCCTTCCCACACATGATGGTTGTAAAGGTTGTGTCTGATGCAAACGGTTTCTTCTCAAATAAGTAAAATGCGTGGGAGGATAAGCTGTCAGTAAAACCATGCCCAGGCAGTCCACATCTACTTACATCTCTGCTCTAAAGTTGCTCATAGGCAGGGCACCTCTCTCAAGAGGAGCAGAGTGTGAGAAAGAGAACAGCTGGACCAACACTGGAGAATAGAATGCAGCCCTGAATAAGGTATAGCTGGATTTATTTTAATCCACCATTCTACCATCTGGGTTTTCTCCGAGATCTTTCTCCGAGGTTTCCTCCCACACTCCAAAGACGTGCAGGTTTGTAAGTTAATTGGCTTGGTAAATGTAAAAATTGTCCCTAGTGTTAATGTGCGGGGATCGCTGGTCGGCACAGACCCGGTGGGCCGAAGGGCCTGTTTCCGCGCTGTATCTCTAAACTAAACATGAATGTACATTTTTTAGGAAGATGAGGAGAAATTTCTTTAGTCAGAGAGTGGTGAATCTGTGGAATTCTTTGCCCAGAAGGCTATGGAGGCTGTGAGTGGATATATTTAAGGCAGAGATAGATAGATTATTGATTAGTACAGGTGTCAGAGGTTATGGGGAGAAGGCAGGAGTTTGGGGTTAGGAGAGATAGATCAGCCATGATTGAATGGCGGAGTAGACTTGATGGGCCGAACAGCCTCATTCTACTCCTATTCCTTTTAGACAGTCATAACCTCAGACTAATAATGTGCAGTTTCAAAGATATTGATAGCATTTCTAAATATTCCTCATTTATCACAAAACAATGGCCCAATCTCCTCAAATATTTTGGGAGGTCGAGATGGTGCCTGATGAACTAGAAAGTGAATCGCAAATTGAATTGGATTCCAAGTTATGGAATGAAACAGTACAAATGTTGGCTGCTTTCCCAAGGGATTTCAAGGCAGCCGTAGACTTGCTAAAGTTATCAAAATGGACAAAAAGCAGGCAATAAATGAAGGCAAGTTGTAATGGAGTGGCCTTTTGGGACTGAGAGTTTGCAGATGACACTAATGTGTGTGGTATCATAGACAGTGAAGATTGTTATAAAAAATTACAGCAGGATCTAAATCAGTTGGGCAAATGGTCTGAGCAATAGTTAATGGAGTTTAATCCAGAAAAGTGCATGGTGTTAATTTTTTTGAAGATATTTGAGGATATGGTTGGTTAAATGGACAATGGCATTGGTACATTTAGAAATTCAGAAGGTATGTGATTAGTGTAGTACACTGCTGGCGATTGAGAAATGGCTGACAGGCAGAAACCAAGGATTGGGAATAAATAGGTGGGTAACACAGGAACCCTGATTATTCTTTCTTCTTCAACTAGTTGGATGAGGAAGCCAAATATCACATTTCCAATTTTACTGATGTTACAAAACTTCAGTAAAATGTTTGAGCAGTGAGAAGGATGTAGAGGTTTTAATGGGATAGAAACAAGCTGAGTGTGTGGGCCAGAACATAACAGAAGGAATATAATATGGCAATGTGAAGTCATCTAC
The DNA here is from genome assembly GCA_038087875.1 of Malacoraja senta. Classification (NCBI taxonomy): domain Eukaryota; kingdom Metazoa; phylum Chordata; class Chondrichthyes; order Rajiformes; family Rajidae; genus Malacoraja; species Malacoraja senta. The sequence goes on along the minus strand of CM075977.1, from coordinate 60,404,205 downwards.
TGTGGCACACAAAACAAGTTTAAATTGCTTTATTGTTGTGTGCACTGAGATACGGTGAAAAGCTTTTGTTTGCATGCTATGCAATTAAATCAGGTAATACTGTACATAAATACAATTAAGCCATACACAAGCACAATAGGGTTGAGCGAGGAGAAACATGCATAGTGCAGCATACAATTTCTCAACATTGTAGCATAATCGTTTCTGAGAAAAAGTCCAATGTTCACAATGATGTTGGTTGGAAATTAGGAAATGTATCCTAGCATCTGGAATGACCGTTCAGAATTCAAATAACAGGGGAAGAAGCTGTTCCCGAGTCTGAAGGTGTGCACTTTCAAGCTTTTATATCCTCTTTGTGGTGGAAACGGGGAAAAGAGGAAATGACAAGGGTGGAAAAGGTCTTTGATTATGTTGGCTGCTTTCCCAAGGGAGTGAAGTGTAGATGTCGTCAATGGTGGGAAGTCTGGTCTGTGTGCTGGAGTGATCCAAAACTCTGCAATTTCTTGTGGTCTTGGGCAACGCTGTTCCCAAACCAAGCTGTGATACAACCTGGCAGTACGTTTTCTACAGTTCAACTGTAGAAGTTGGTAAGAGTCTTTAAATTAATGTCAAATATCCGTCTTCTGAGGAAGTAGAAACAATGGTATGCTTTTTTGGTGATGATGGAATTCAGTGGCTCATATTATTTCCTTCTTCTAAATCAATTCTGTGCTTTAACCCAATAAGGCGGGTTCAATTATGTCAATGTACAAATTGGAAGTCTGGACCATTGTCCTGGTGATTCCGGCTACCATCATCATAATGAGCTGCCCGATGGTACTGCAGACTGCTGTTGTGGTGATCTGGAGGATGAAGCATACCACCGCCATCTCGCTGGAGGGAGCAATAAGAAGCAGGATCCATCCATTCCTTTCTGAAAACTTGAGGTTATTTTCAACATGGCATATACTCTGGATCGAACCCAGCTGTAAAAGATAGAATAGTTTATGGGCCATTCTTTGGAAAGTGAACCAAAAATGGCACACATGTGATCAGATGGCATCACATAAAGTAATACATTAAAAAAATATTGTAAGATTAACCTTATTCATTGCTATTTTCCTACCTGCAGAACTATAACGCATGTCTGCTAAAGATATGAACATTCTAGCTTTTTAAAATTCACAGGGTTTGTAAGATAAAACAGAGTTATGAAAAAAAGTTTCTGTGTGAGGTCACACACGTGACCAGTCATATTTGACCTCTGACCCTAAACATTGTCAGCATAACAAAGATTTCTTTTGATAAGCTTCGAAAAAAATATGACCAAGATGCCCCATCTAAACTAGTCCAATTTGCTTGCATTTAGCCCATATCCCTCTAAACTTTTCCAATGCATGTACCTGTCCACATATCTTTTAAACCATAGGTTGTAGGTGAGAGGGGAAAAATAGGGAACTGAGGGGCAAGTTTTTCCACTTAGAGAGTGGATGGTATAAAGAACGAGCTGCCAGGGAAAGTATTTGAAGGACAATAACAATATTTCAAAGATACTTGGACAGGTACATGGATAGAAAAGATTTAGAGGGATATGAACCAAATGCAAGTAATGAGACTCGTTTAGATGGGTCATCTTGGTTGACAGGGTTAAGTTGGGCCAAAGGGCCTATTTCTGTGCTGCATGACTCTTTAGAAAGTATTGTTAGTTGGTGCACAATTATAAACGTAATAGATTATTGCTATGGAAAGACACTCTGGCACCATCTAGTGACAAAAAGATGCACAAAATCAAGGAGTTTCTGGTCTGGTCTTGCTCAAGTAAAATATCAAATGCAGCCAGTTGAAAAACTCAGTTCGGTTCCTAAAGTCATGCGTTCATTGAGCACAAATCTACTGAAGCAACAGATTTCTTGAAAGATCTCAAAAGATTATGGATTGTTCTTTAATCAACATTCATTATGATGTTTCTCTCTTCAGTGATGTTTCCTGATGGGCTGAATTTTCCAGCATTTTGTTTTTTTATTTCCAACATTTGCCATTTTTTGTTCAAATTTACCTCCAATATCCCCTGCTAGTGCTAGACTAACAGACTGAAGATGGGTCACAACCCACAATGTTGGCTGACCATAGAGGTTTGCATGACCCATTGAGCAACACATGTTGTTTTTTGATCAAGATTCCAGCATCTGCAGATTCCCGTGGCTCTAAATTACCGTGTACAGTTTCTTGACATTTAATGATTGGGGCCAGCTGAAAATAAAGACCTTTGATGCCTGCAACTTGCATTTATGTATTGAGATCTTCAAGAAAATGTCAGCTTGTGTACAATTGTTTCACACAAACCATGTTGTGTTAAGATGTGTGATACCTACTACCCAGCCTGAATCTCAACTCCCAGCCCGAACCTTGCATCTTTTATTACGAAGCACTACAAATAAAGAAATAGGACATCCAGACAAAATAAATGTAAATGGCAGGCTTGGGGAATACATTTTTTTCTGGTGATTTTTAAAAGACTGTCAGTGAGGAATGAATTACTCTTTTTGGTTGCTCTTACCAGAGGCTTTGTTGGAACATTGCAGATGCTCTGGATCTCCTCAGGCAAGACGGCAACTGTCAGTGTGCAGATTGGCCAGGTTAAGCTCATTGGTCCACAGAAGGTCCATGATAGCCAAGATCTGAGAGCATGGGTCCATCAATCTTTAATAAAGAAAAAAGTTTTAAAACAAAATCAACAGTAAAGGCATCTAAATTAAACATTTTTAAAATTGAAAATCTCTTTTTGAATGTAAACGTTAACACTTACATAGACGACTGGTGACTTCTGCTTGCCCAATACAGCATAGAAGGAGGGTTGAGGAGGAAGGTACTGGGAGTGGAGGTCCTCCGTATCCGTTGGTGAAATCGGAGACAGAGACAAGGGCACAAGAGAATCAGTGAATTAGTTTAGTTTAGAGATACAGTGCAAAAACAGGCCCTTCGGCTCACCGAGTCTATACCGTACAGCGATCCCCACACATTAACACTATCACGCACAGTAGGAGCAATTTATAATTTTTACCATACCCAATTAACCTACAAACCTGTACGCCTTGAGTGTGGGAGTTAACCAAAGAACTCAGAGAAAACCGACACAGGTTACGGGGAGAACGAACAAATTCCATAGAGAGCACCCGTAGTCAGGATCAAACCCGGGTCTCTGGTGCTGTAAGGCAGCAACTCTACACTGCGCCACCGTTCCGCCCTTGGTTGAGGCAGCAGTTGGCTGAGGTCTGGAGATACCAGATGTCGACAGTCCCCCTTAGTTCTCGGCGGTTCTCCCACGCAGGGTCCTCCTTCGTTCTCCATGGTGCGTCTTCTTTGGTTTTCCCTCTTGGCGGTCCCCCAATGCCGGATTCTCCTTCGTTTTCTGCGGAGCGTCTGACCTCCGGCACCCACCGCCAACCCCTTACTCCACTTCGACCGCCGGCTCAACCTTCTTGCCGACTGCTGACCCGACCTCCTCGCAAACCACCAGGCCAAATTCTATCATTGCCGGGTCCACTCTTGAAGTCAACCAGCTTCTCCCACCGCTCGTGGCTTCCTGGGAGGCATCTGTTCTGTTCTGTTTCTTGTCTGTTATGATGTCTTAGGTATTCCAGCAACGAGCTGTGTCAGGGTTATGCTGCTCTGGCTCTCTTCTATGTTCATACTGGGTCTTTGCCTCCTCCCCGAGACCTTTTGCTTTCATTCGGCCAGTGTTGAGTCGGTGGCCGCTCTACCCCCTGGCACGTTGCTGGCAGTCATCTTGGAGTAGGTCACCGAAGTCTGCAGGAAGACGTCTCGGTGGTTCCCCACACCGGCTCCTCCTTTGTTCTCAGCGGCGCGTCCAACCGACCGTCAACTCATCCTCGACCCCCAGCCCAACCTCATCTACTGTCTAAACCTGAGAGCTGGGTCTTTGATCACTCATCCTCAGTAGCTCTACAACCGCCGATCTGTCACATCTTTCAGTACAGATCGATCTCAAATTAATATCCAAGACACTGCAGGTTTATCCTGGGATTTTTCTGTCCTCCCAGAGCACGTCAGGATCCTGGACATCTTTCTTTTGGCCAAGTCCTTGTGGTGAATCCAATAGTATTGCACAGTGGAGACCAGCCTACTTTACCAATGACTATCTCCATCTCCTTCTGGTCTGTGGTGATGCTTTGGTTTCCCCAGAGAAGAGAAGTGTCAGGGCTCTATTGCTCCTGCCCTCCTGTATGTTCATGGCTGGGCCTTTTCCTCCTACTTTCAATCTGTGTTGACTTGGTTGGGCCTCTGTCCTCTGGCAAGTAGAGGCTTCATTCCCAGACTCCTTGGCTTTCAGGTGCACATTTCTTCTGGCAACCTGAGCGTTGCAAGGGGCGTGCAGTGAGGTTTCACTTCCATCACCTGGCTGTTTGGACATCCTGCAATGTTGGAGTTAACATTCAAGTATCTATTTTCTTGCAAGTGCTGCAGCTAGGGAGAGATTATTGGGTTGAAAGCAGGGATAGTTTAGAAAAACTTTCTTCAGGGGATCCATTAGGTTCCACATCTCTGGTTCCTCATACAAACTATTATAAACGTCTTAACCTTCTGCTAGATTTATCATTAGACCTTAGTAAAGAAGCAGATTATAGTTATTGGAGAGATATTGCATCCATCCCCTATCATTATATGGATTAATCAATACAACATGTCATGTTCACATCACACAAGAACAAGCCTGCAAGTTATCATGGTCACCATTCCTCACTTTGCATTGTGGCTAAATACCAAAAACTTTCTACCCAGCCTGGAGATAAAATGCTGGTCTGAACTTCACATGAAGGCTACATATGTAAGCAAATAAAGTAATAAGGCATCCTGACTAAAAATGCAAATTGCAGCTCTTTTTGGTGCCTCTTAATAGACTGGTCTTTCAAGGTTCAAGAACAGAATCTCCCCGTCAACCATCAGGTTCTTGAATCACATTGCACCAGCAACACACCACAACAGACTGCATCACAATGGCTGCTCCACAAAGATTGTTTTTGTATTATCATGGTCTACTTTCCTATAACTAATAATAACATAATGAGACAAGATATCCATTCGATTGCTGTAATGGATATCAACTAAATATTTGCCAATATAACAATTTCTTTATTTGTTATTGCTTAGCATGTGCTTTCTTTTGATCGGTTGAATTGGTGAGGGCTCCGTTCATTGGTAAAAAGATACATCATTCCCAGAGATTCTATCTTGCCAGCAGAATCCTCTCCGAGCTGGTCAGGCTGTTTGAAATCTTTCTTCTGGCTTTGCCCTTATGGTGAATCCAATGACACTGCAAAGAGACCAGCTTGATTTTCAATCGCCGTTAGCTCCAGCTACTTCTGGTCAGTTGTGATGACTTGGTTTTCCCAGTGACAATCCATGGTAGGGTTCTGATGCTGCTGTTCCTCCCCTTTATGTTCCTTCCTCATTTTGTCCAGTGTTGACTTGGGTGTGGGTTCTGTCCTGTGACAAGGATCGGCTTCATTACCAGAGATACCTTGGCTTTCAGTTGTCGCGTTCTGCATTGATCATAACTACCAATGGCACTTGCTCCTCATCTTCTCGCCGACCTCCGGCACCCACCGAGGGCCCGTCTTTGTCCAACCTCCGGAACCCATCGCGGGCCCATCTTCAGCTGCCGAATCTTCTCTTCGACGGCACACCTTGCTCTCTTTAACATCCTCACTTGTGTTTCCCAACAACAAGCAGCGTCAGTTATGATGCTCATGAACACCTGCTTGTTCCTGGCTGGGTCTTTTCCTCCTCGTTATCACTGGTGCTTTCTTTTCTTCAGTGTTGAATTGGTGATGACTCCATCTGTCAAAAAGATGCATCAATCCTGGAGATTCTGCCTTGCTAGCAGAGTCCTTCCAGAGCTGGTCAGGCTATTTGACATTTTTCTTTTGGCTTTGTCCTGATGGTCTCGCTTGCGTGACAAAAGAGGGTCATTTGTCGTAACTATCTTTGCTTCTTGCTCCTTTTCTTCAACTTCTCTCCAGCATCCACCGCAGGTCCGTCAAACATCCGTAACCCATCGCAGACCCATCTTCAGCTGCCGAATCTTCCCTTGGAGGGCACACCTTCATCTCTTTAACATCTTCGCTTGTGTTTCCCACCAGCAAGCAGCTTCAGTTATGATGCTCATGCTCTCCTCTTTGGTCCTGGCTGGATCTTCTCCTCTTCATCATCACTGGTATTTTCTTTTTTCAGTGTTAAATTGGTGATGGCTCCATCTTCAGTCAAAAAGAGCTGGTCAGGTTATTTGACATCTTTCTTCTGGCTTTGCCCTTCTGGTGAATCCAATGACACTGCAAAGAGAAGTCCAGCTTGGTTCTCAATCGTCGTTAGCTCCAGCTACTTCTGGTCAGTTGTGATGCCTTGGTTTTCCCAGAGACAATCTGTAGTAGGGTTCTGATGCTCCTGTTCCTCCCATGTGTGTTCCTCATTTTGTCCAGTGTTGACTTGAGTGTGGGTTCTGTCCTGTGACAAAGATAGACTTCATTACCAGATATCCCTTGGGTTTCAGGTGTTGCTTTCTGCATTTGCCGTAACTACCATTGGCAGTTGCTCCTCTTCGTCTTCTCTTTGACAACCGGAACCCACCGAGGGCCCGTCTTCAGCTGTCGAGTCCTCTCTGGGACGGCACCGTCCATCTTCCACGCTCCCCGAGGGCCCAGCTCACTCTCTTTAACCATCTCACTTGGGTGACGAAATTGGGTCATGTCATAATTATCTTTGCCACTTGCTCCTCTTCTTCGTCTTCTTTCCGTTACCCACGGGCAAGTCCAACCTCCGGCACCCACCGCGGACCCGTCTTCAGTTGCCAAATCCTCTCTTGAACGGCACACCTCGATCTCTTTAACATCTTCGCTTGTGTTTCCCACCAACAAGCAGCATCAATTATGATGCTCATGCTCTCCTGCTTGGTCCTGGATGGGTCTTTTCCTCCTCGTCATCACTGATGCTTTCTTTTATTCAGTGTTGAATTGGTGATGGCTCCATCTTCAGTCAAAGATGCATCATTCCTGGAGATTCTGCCTTGCTAGCCGAGTCCTCCCAGAGCTGGTCAGGCTAGTTGACATCATTCTTTTGGCTTTGCCCTTATGGTGAATCCAATGACACTGCAAAGAGGAGACCAGCTTGGTTCTCAATCATAGTTAGCTCCAGCTACTTCTGGTCAGTTGTGATGCCTTGGTTTTCACCAGTGACAATCCATGGTAGAGTTCTGATGCTCCTGTTCCTCCCATGTATGTTCCGTCCACATTTTGTCCAGTGTTGATTTGGGTGTGGGTTCTGTCCTGTGACAAGGATAGGCTTCAATACCAGAGATTTCTTGGCTTTCAGGTGTCCCGTTCTGCATTTGTCGTAACTACCATTGGCAGTTGCTCCTCTTCGTCTTCTCTCCATCCTCCGGCACCCACCAAGGGCCCGCCTTCGTCTAACCTCCAGCACCCACCGTGGGCCCGTCTTCAGCTGCCGTATCCTCTCTTGGACAGCACACCTTGCTCTCTTTAACATCCTCGCTTGTGTTTCCCACCAAGAAGCAGCGTCAGTTATGATGCTCATGCTCTCCTGTTTGCTCCTGACCTGGTCTTTTCCTCCTCCTCATCTTCACTGGTGCTTTCTTTTATTCAATGTTGAATTGGTGATGGCTCCATCTTCAGTCAAAAACATGCATCATTCCTGGAGGTTTCTAGAGTCCTTCCAGAGTTAGTCATGCTATTTGCCATCTTTCTTCTGGCTTTGCCCTGATGGTGAATCCAATGACACTGCAGAGTCCAGCTTGGTTCTCAATCGCCGTTAGCTCCAACTACTTCTGGTCAGTTGTGATGGCTTGGTTTTCAAAGAGAGAATCCATGGTAGGGTTCTGATGCTCCTGTTCCTCAATGTATGTTCCTTCTTTCTTTTGTCCAGTGTTGACTTAGGTGTGGATTCTGTCCTGTGACAAAGATAGGCTTCATTACCAGAGATCCCTTGGCTTTCAGGTGTCGCTTTCTGCATTTGTCGTAACTATCAGTGGCACTTGCTCCTATTCGTCTTCTCTCCGACCTCCGGCACCCGTCTTCAGCTGCCGAGTCTTTTCTTGGGCGGCTGCATCTGTCTTCCTCGCTCCCTGAGGGCCCAGCTCACTTTCTTTAACCACCTTGCTTGGGTGACAAAAGTGGTTCATTTGTGGTAACTATCTTTGCTTCTTGCTCCTCTTCTTCATCTTCTGTCCGGCACCCACCGCGGTAAGGTCCAACCTCCGGCACCCACCGTGGCCCGTCTTCAGCTGCCAAATCCTCTCTTGGACGACACAACTTGCTCTCGTCAACGTCCTTGCCTGTTTCCCACCAACAAGCAGCTTCAGTTACGAAGCTCATGATCACCTGTTTGGTCCTGGATGGGTGTTTTCCTCCTCGTCATCACTGGTATTTTCATTTGTTCAGTGTTAAATTGGTGATGGCCCCATCTTCAGTCAAAAAGATGCATCATTCCTGGAGATTCTGCCTTGCTAGCAGAATCCTCCCCGAGCTGGTCAGGCTATTTGACATCTTTCTTCTGGCTTTGCCCTTCTGGTGAATCCAATGACACTGCAAAAAGGAGTCCAGCTTGGTTCTCAATCGTCGTTAGCTCCAGCTACTTGTGGTGAGTTGCCATGCCTTGGTTTTCCCAGAGACAATCTGTAGTAGGGTTCTGATGCTCCTGTTCCTCCCATGTATGTTCCTCATTTTGTCCAGTGTTGACTTGGGTGTGGGTTCTGTCCTGTGACAAAGATAGGCTTCATTACCAGAGATCCCTTGGATTTCAGGTGTTGCTTTCTGCATTTGACGTAACTACCATTGGCACTTGCTCCTCTTCGTCTTCTCTTTGACCTCAAGAACCTACCAAGGGCCCGTCTTCAGCTGTCGAGTCCTTTGTGACGGCTCCGTCCGTCTTCCTTGCTCCCTGAGGGCCCAGCTCGCTCTCTTTATCCGTCTCGCTTGGGTGACGAAATTGGGTAATTTGTTATAACTATCTTTGCCACTTGCTCCTCTTCTTCATCTTCTTTCCGGTACCCAACACGGGGCAAGTCCAACCTCCGGCACCCACCGCGGGCCTGTCTTCAGCTGCCAAATCCTCTCTTGGAGGGCACACCTTGATCTCTTTAACATCTTCGCTTGTGTTTCCCACCAACAAGCAGCTTCAGTTATGATGCTCATGCTCTCCTCTTTGGTTCTGGATGGGTCTTTTCCTCCTCGTCATCACTGGTATTTTCTTTTGTTCAGTGTTAAATTGGTGATGGCTCCATCTTCAGTCAAAAATATGTTTTATTCCTGGAGATTCTGCCTTGCTAGAAGAGTCCTCCCAGAGCTGGTCAGGCTATTTGTCATCTGTCTTCTGGCTTTGCCCTTCTAGTGAATCCAATGACACAGCAAAAAGGAGTCCAGCTTGGTTCTCAATCGTCGTTAGCTCCAGCTACTTCTGGTGAGTTGCGATGCCTTGGTTTTCCCAGAGACAATCTGCAAAGAGACCAGCTTGATTTTCAATCGCCGTTAGCTCCAGCTACATCTGGTCATGTTGTGATGAATTGGTTTTCCCAGTGACAATCCATGGGAGGCTTGTGGTGCTGCTGTTCCTCCCCTGTATGTTCCTTCCTCATTTTGTCCAGTGTTGACTTGGGTGTGGGTTCTGACTTGTGACAGGGATGGGCTTCATTACCAGAGATACCTTGGCTTTCAGGTGTCGCGTTCTGCATTTGTCATAACTACCAATGGCACTTGCTCCTCTTCGTCTTCTCTCCGACCTCCGAGACCCACAGAGGGCCCGTCTTCGTCCAACCTCCGGAACCCATCGCGGGCCCATCTTCAGCAGCCGAATCTTCTCTTGGAAGGCACAACTTGCTCACTTTAACATTCTCACTTGTGTTTCCCAACAACAAGCAGCGCCAGTTATGATGTTCATGAACTCCTGCTTGGTCCTGGCTGGGTCTTTCCTCCTCGTCATCACTGGTGCTTTCATTTCACTGTTGAATTGGTGATGACACCATCTTCAGTCAAAAAGATGCATCAATCCTGGAGATTCTGCCTTGCAAGCAGAGTACTTCCAGAGCTGGTCAGGCTATTTGACATCTTTCTTTTGGCTTTGTCCTGTTGGTGAATCCAATGACACAGCAAAGAAGAATCCAGCTTGGTTCTCAAATGACGTTAGCTCCTCTTCATCTTCCCTCTCACACGCACAGAGAGCCCTTCTTCGTCCAACATCCGGAACCCACCACGGGCCCATCAGCTGCCAAGTCTCCTCTTGGATGGCTTCGTCTGTCTTCTTCGCTCCCAACTCACTCTCTTTAACAGTCTCGCTTGGGTGATGAAAGTGGGTCATTTGTCATAACTATCTTTGCTTCTTGCTCCTTTTCTTCATCTTCTCTCCAGCATCCACCGCAGATCCGTCAAACATCTGGCACCCACCGCGGGCCCGTCTTCAGCTGCCGAATCCTCTCTTGGACGGCACACCTTGATCTATTTAAAATCTTCGCTTGAGTTTCCCACTGCAAACGGGCCAGCATGGTTCCCCATCGATGTTAGCTCCAGCTACTTCAGCTTACTTGTGAAGCCTTGGTTTTCCCAGTGACAATCCATGGTAGGGTTCTGATGCTCCTGTTCCTCTCCTGTATGTTCCTTCCTCATTGTGTCTTGACGGGTTGACTTGGGTGTGGATTCTGTCCTGTGACAAGGATAGGCTTCATTAACAGGGATCCCTTGGCTTTCAGGTGTCGAGTTCTGCATTTGTCGTAACTACCATTGGCACTTGCTCCTATTCGTATTCTCTCCAACCTCCTACACCCACCGAGGGCCCGTCTTCAGCTGCTAAGTCGTTTCTTGGGCGGCTCCATCCATCTTCCTCGCTCCCTGAGGGCCCAGCTCACTCTTTAACCGACTTGCTTGGGTGACGAAAGTGGGTCATTCGTCGTAACCATCTTTGCTTCTTGCTCCTCTTCTTCATCTTCTTTCCGGTACCCACCACGGGGCAAGTCCAACCTCCGGCACCCAACGCGGGCCTGTCTTCAGCAGCCAAATCCTCTCTTGGACGGCACACCTTGATCTATTTAAAATCTTCGCTTGAGTTTCCCACCAACAAGTGTCAATTATGATGCTCATGCTCTCCTGCTTGGGCCTGGCTGTTTTTTCCTCCTCGCCATCACTGGTGCATTCTTTTATTCAGTGTTGAATTGGTGATGGTTCCATCTTCAGTCAAAGACGCATCATTCCTGGAGATTCTGCCTTGCTAGCCGAGTCCTCCCAGAGCTGGTCAGGTTTATTTGACATCTTTCTTCTGGCTTTGCCCTTCTGGTGAATCCAATGACACTGCAAAAAGGAGTCCAGCTTGGTTCTCAATCGTCGTTAGCTCCAGCTACTTCTGGTGAGTTGCCATGCCTTGGTTTTCCCAGAGACAATCTGTAGTAGGGTTCTGATGCTCCTGTTCCTCCCATGTATGTTCCTCATTTTGTCCAGTGTTGGGTGTGGGTTCTGTCCTGTGACATAGATAGGCTTCATTACCAGAGATCCCTTGGATTTCAGATGTTGCTTTCTGCATTTGACGTAACTACCATTGGCCCTTGCACCTCTTCGTCTTCTCTTTGACCTCAGGAACCCACCAAGGCTCGTCTTCAGCTGTTGAGTCCTCGCTGTGACAGCTCCGTCGCATCTTCCTTGCTCCCTGAGGCCCAGCTCACTCTCTTTATCCATCTCGCTTGGGTGACGAAATGGGGTATTTGTCATAATTATCTTCATCTTCTCTCCGGTACCCACCGCGGGCACATCGAACCTTCGGCACCCACCACGGGCCTGTCTTCAGCTGCCGTATCCTCTCTTGGACTGCACACCTTGCCCTCTTTAACATCCTCTCTTGGGTTTCCCACCATCAAGCAATGTCAGTTGTGATGCTCATGAACTCCTGTTTGGTCCTGGATGGATCTTTTCCTCCTCGTCATCACTGGTGCTTTCTTTAGTTCGGTGTTGAATTGGTGATGGCTCCATCTTCAGTCAAAAAGATGCATCAGTCCTGGAGATTTTGTCTTGCTAGCAAAGTCCACCCAGAGCTGGTCTTCTGGCTTTGCCCGGATGGTGAATCCAATGACACTGCAGAATAATCTGCCGGAAATAGCAGGGGACCGCGGGTCAAAGGAGTTGGAGGAATTGAGTGAAATCCAGGTTAGTCGGGAAGTGGTTTTGGGTAAATTGAATGGATTAAAGGCCGATAAATCCCCAGGGCCAGATAGGCTGCATCCCAGAGTACTTAAGGAAGTAGCTCCAGAAATAGTGGATGCATTAGTAATAATCTTTCAAAATTCTTTAGATTCTGGAGTAGTTCCTGAGGATTGGCGGGTAGCAAACGTAACCCCACTTTTTAAGAAGGGAGGGAGAGAGAAAACGGGGAATTACAGACCAGTTAGTCTAACATCGGTAGTGGGGAAACTGCTAGAGTCAGTTATTAAAGATGGGATAGCAGCACATTTGGAAAGTGGTGAAATCATTGGACAAAGTCAGCATGGATTTACGAAAGGTAAATCATGTCTGACGAATCTTATAGAATTTTTCGAGGATGTAACTAGTAGCGTGGATAGGGGAGAACCAGTGGATGTGGTGTATCTGGACTTCCAGAAGGCTTTCGACAAGGTCCCACATAAGAGATTAGTATACAAACTTAAAGCACATGGCATTGGGGGTTCAGTATTGATGTGGATAGAGAACTGGCTGGCAAACAGGAAGCAAAGAGTAGGAGTAAACGGGTCCTTTTCACAATGGCAGGCAGTGACTAGTGGGGTACCGCAAGGCTCAGTGCTGGGACCCCAGCTATTTACAATATATATTAATGACCTGGATGAGGGAATTGAAGGCAATATCTCCAAGTTTGCGGATGACACTAAGCTGGGGGGCAGTGTTAGCTGTGAGGAGGATGCTAGGAGACTGCAAGGTGACTTGGATAGGCTGGGTGAGTGGGCAAATGTTTGGCAGATGCAGTATAATGTGGATAAATGTGAGGTTATCCATTTTTGTGGCAAAAACAGGAAAGCAGACTATTTTCTAAATGGTGGCCGACTAGGAAAAGGGGAGATGCAGCGAGACCTGGGTGTCATGGTACACCAGTCATTGAAAGTAGGCATGCAGGTGCAGCAGGCAGTGAAGAAAGCGAATGGTATGTTAGCTTTCATAGCAAAAGGATTTGAGTATAGGAGCAGGGAGGTTCTACTGCAGTTGTACAGGGTCTTGGTGAGACCACACCTGGAGTATTGCGTACAGTTTTGGTCTCCAAATCTGAGGAAGGACATTATTGCCATAGAGGGAGTGCAGAGAAGGTTCACCAGACTGATTCCTGGGATGTCAGGACTGTCTTATGAAGAAAGACTGGATAGACTTGGTTTATACTCTCTAGAATTTAGGAGATTGAGAGGGGATCTTATAGAAACTTACAAAATTCTTAAGGGGTTGGACAGGCTAGATGCAGGAAGATTGCTCCCGATGTTGGGGAAGTCCAGGACAAGGGGTCACAGCTTAAGGATAAGGGGGAAATCCTTTAAAACCGAGATGAGAAGAACTTTTTTTACACAGAGAGTGGTGAATCTCTGGAACTCTCTGCCACAGAGGGTAGTCAAGGCCAGTTCATTGGCTATATTTAAGAGGGAGCTAGATGTGGCCCTTGTGGCTAAAGGGATCAGAGGGTATGGAGAGAAGGCAGGTACGGGATACCGAGTTGGATGATCAGCCATGATCATATTGAATGGCCTACTCCTGCACCTAATTTCTATGTTTCTATGTTTCTATGTCCAGCTTTGTTCCCCATCGACGTTAGCTCCAGCTACTTCTTGTCAGTTGTGAGGTCTTGGTTTTCCCCAGAGACAATCTGTGGTAGGGTTCTGATGCCGCTGTTCCTCCCATGTATGTTTTCTGCTCGGTCATTTCCTCCTCCTTTTGTCTGGTGTTGACTTGGATGTGGCGTTTGTCCTCTGACAAGGAGAGGCTTCATTACCAGAGATCCCTTGGCTTTCAGGTGTCACTTTCAGCATTTGTTGTACCTACCATTGCCACATGCTCCTCTTCTTTATCTTCTCTCCGACACCCACCGTGGGTCTGATCTCAGCCGCCAAGTCCTCCATTGGACCGCATTGTCGGCCTTTCTCACCCCTTGACGGCCCACCTCGCTCCCTTTAACAGCCTTTAACAATTCAATCAAAGAAGGCCTATTCCTCACTTAGTGTTGAAGCTAAATATATTAATATGACTCTTTCTACCCAGCCTCAAGATCAAATACTGGTCTGAATTACACTTGCAGGGTTCGTAAGTAAGCAAATAGAGAAATAAGTCATCCAGGCAAAAAAAATGCAAATTGCAGCTCTCGCTGATGCCTCTTGTTGAAGGTACAAAATGACCTACTGCTCACCGTTGACTCCGGCGACTGTGCAATCCTGCTCCTTCTTGACCTCAGCGCAGCATTTGATACTGTCGACCACACCATCCTAATTGACAGTCTCCGGTACGGGGTTGGTATTGATGGCACTGCCCTGAGCTGGTTCATCTCCTACCTCAAAGGTAGGAGTTTCTCAACTAACATAGGCAACTCTTTCTCCTCCCCAGCTAGTCTCTGCTGTGGGGTTCCACAAGGTTCCATCCTTGGCCCCATTCTCTTCTCCCTGTATATGCTCCCCTTAGGCCAAGTCATTGAAAGGCACGGCATTTCCTTCCATTGCTACGCAGACGATACACAACTCTATCTCCCCCTGAAGCCCAAAAAACAATCAAATCTGCTTAACCTTCCCCACTGCCTCGATGATATAAAGTGTTGGATGGCCCAGAACTTCCTCCAACTAAACGAGAGTAAGTCTGAGGTCATCCTTCTCGGCCCCTTGGACTCATTCAAAATGATAGCAGGCAGCCTTGGAAGCCTTACCCCACTACTCAAACCTCACGTCAAAAACCTTGGCGTGATATTTGACTCAGCACTGAATTTTGACAAACAAGTCAATGCCGTGGTAAAAGCTAGCTTCTTTCAGCTTCGGACGATAGCTAAAATAAAACAATTCCTCCACTTTGATGACCTCGAAAAGATCATCCACACATTTATCTCCTCCCGCCTAGATTACTGCAACTCCCTTTATACTGGCATCAGCCAATCTTCCCTGTCCCGCCTGCAGCTGGTCCAAAACGCCGCAGCGAGACTCCTGACGGGCACCCGAAAAAGGGACCACATCACCCCGATCCTGGCCTCTCTCCACTGGCTCCCTGTGCGGTTCCGTATACATTTCAAGATCCTCCTCTATGTCTACAAAGCCCTCAATGGGCTTGCCTCCACCTACATTAAAAGTCTTCTTACCCACCACTCCACCTCCAGGTCCCTCAGATCGGCCGACTTGGGGTTGCTGAATATCCCGCGGTCTAGGCATAAGCTCAGGGCCTTTGCGGTTGCAGCTCCTAGACTGTGGAACAGCATCCCCCTTCCCATCAGAACTGCCCCCTCCATCGACTCCTTTAAGTCAAGACTAAAAACGTATCTATACTCCCAAGCCGTTCTTGACGTCCTCTGAGCGAGGGCTATATGTATATATGTATGTAGTTTGTTTGTTTATACTATTCTTATAACAAATGTAAAGCACTTTGGCCAACGAGAGTTGTTTTTTAAAAGTGCTATATAAATAAATGTGACTTGACTTGACTCTTAAAAGACACTGAGCAACCCGACAATTGTTCTTTCCAGGTTCAAGAACATCTTCCCATCAACCATCAGTTTCTTGAACCAGATTGCACCAGCAACACATTTCAGAACCGAAAGCACATTTCTACTCACTTTTGCATTATGTTCATTATTTGGATCGTCTTCATCAAAATAGCCGAAGCACTCTCAATTAAACAGAATGCATCTGTTCACTGTTAGATTTGCATCTGTCAGATTTCAAAGAACCTCAACCTCCCCTATCTTCTCTGCTTCATGTTTCCGCGCTTTTAAGGTCAAGCACATCTTGGGGCGATGTTCTCTTCAATGAGTCTTATAACTCCTGCATGTCTTCCAACTCACCTCTTCACAACCTACTTTCTAAGCCACACTCAACCTTTTCCTCTGGTTTTACATAGTCCATTACCAACCCTAAAACCTCTCAGGTCAGGCACTAGATGCAGGCAGTTTTTATCAAACACCATTCACACACCAACCGTGTCCCATGCATCGCGAGCAAGCATTATGAAGTCTCTAACGTTAAAAGATTTCCAGAAATCATTAACAGTCATTTTA